>CAUG01000066.1:0-40287 GCA_000442785.1 Papiliotrema flavescens NRRL Y-50378
GAGGCAGTACCTGAGAGCGGGACGCAAAGTGGGCAGAGTCACGGACGACGATGCGAGAGGACAGGGCGTCATATCATGTGGTTCGGCCCTATGGCCCCCTTCCATATCGGTCATCTGGGCAGGCTCGCCAGTAGGTTACGTTGCACATCACACTTCATCCATATCTTCTATTATAGTCGTCTGATACTGTATACAGGCACGCACATAGCGTGTAATTCTATGTGATTTGGTCTCGCACCTTGCCCTCGCTGACTGTTCTCCTTCTCGCACTGCACCCTCGCCACAAACCCATCAAATCCCCTCGTCCTTGCCCGATTCCTGGATCCGCCTCCTCGCAGCCTCGTGCTCCTCCTCGGGCGTGCCCGGCGTCTTGTAGAAGATGACGTACTGCAGCGTCAAGACCGCCACCCAGGCAACCATGAACCAGTACGCCCTCCCGCTCGACTCGCGCCAGTTGGTCAGGTCCGTCTGCAGACCAGCCTGGACCGCGAGCGCGACGGCTCCGCCGACTTGCGCGAGGACCTGGGTCCAGGCTCCCGCGACGCCGGCCATCTCGGGCGGGCAGTACGAGATGAGGTTGATGGCACTGGCAAAGTAGGTGATCATGGCTCCGGCGGATCCGAGGACTGGCGTTAGGCGCATTCTATTGAGCTGCATCCGTTGGACTCACTGAATGCGGGGAAGCAGTACTTCCAGTAATTCATTCCGTGGCCGCCGTCCGAGTAAATCTGGAGTATCTCCGCGGCGATGATGACTGGAATCAGCGGTGGCCCAGGTGGAATGACGAGAGAGCCGGATGATAGGCCCGATGAGGGGTTTGTGCGACACTCACGAAGGGCGCCGATGGGCATGGTGATCCTTGGCTTGGTGATGATTTGGGGAACAAACTGGGTGACGCCTCCCATGACGAGGCCGACGAGACCTTGGGGAAGACACGCCACGGCGACGTGGATCGGCGACCAGTGCATCACCTCCTGCCAGTAGGTAGCGTACTGGAGCTGGGATGTAGCTGCCCGTCAGCGAGAGTGCATTGCATGTTCTCGGTATGCTCACCCCAGAAGGCAAAGGGGAACAGGACCGCAAGCGAGGCGATGAGGATGTTGGTGATCTTCCAGACCGAGCTGGGGAGGACGGCCGACTTGGGAGGAATTCGAGACTCTGTGAGGTCAGATTGGGCTCTCTTGCGGTGGCTTTATGCGACACGCACCCCAGAAGAAAAAGAGGGGGCCGAGGATCCAGGCGAGAATGAACGGGGCGATGAAGGCGGCAGAGTTCCAGCCGTCAATGGGACCCTGGGTGAGGGACAGGATGAAGCAGATGAGTGCGCCCATCATGATGATCACTCCGGGCAAGTCCATTCGCTTCCATCGCGGCGTGGCGTCGGCGCTCTGAGCGTAGCTCGAGCCGGTGTACGGAAGCAGGAAGATTGTGGCAATGACGAAGACCTGAGGGTCAGTGCTGTCTCGCGTGTCGCGCTTGCCAAGCGACTCACGCCACAGATACAGGTGATCAGTCGGAAGAACAATCTGTGCGTTAGCGTTTGCAGCCCGAAATGGACGACATCACTCACTGGTAGTTCTCCAGCATGGCCACACCGGCAAGGAGCAGGCCGAGGACGTTTCCGAGCGCACCGGCCAGACCGAGCACCGCGAGCTTCTTCTGCTGGATGACCGGGTCGGGGAACATGTGTACGAGCAGGTGGCTGATGTCAGCTTTGCCCTCGTTATGTGCTCGCGGGACGTACTACGCCGACGGGATAGTCAGAGCGCCGCAGATTCCACCGATGCCTCGCAGGATCAAGAACCCATATTTGTTAGACGTAACAAAGGAGTTGACGAGCGAGATGACACCGAGCGCGGCGAAGCCGAACTCGAAGACGACCGAAGCGGGGAACAAGTCTGACAGACGGCCCGCGAAGAGCAGAAACGCGGCGAAGCAGAGCGAGTAGGACGTGATAATCTGGGATCAGAGACATGTTTGCGTGGAAGTCGCGGCACTGACCCAGACAAGTTGCGAGACCCCCAGATCGATGTCAAAACCAATCTGCGCGACCGCGACTGAATGTCAGCAGGTGATCAACGCTGACAGTTCCTCCTCCCACTCACCAGCAACACCAGAGACATTGCAGACATCGACAAAGGTCGCTACGGCGAAGATGAGGAGCAAAAAGTTCTTCCGCGCATCGCCCAATGCCGCCAAAGGGTGGACGTGTGCATCGTCGTGCGAAGCGCCATGGGCATTGCCGGGCAGAGCGTCCGGGTTGATCTGGGACGGCTTCGGGCTATGTTGCGCTTCCTTGTCGCTCATCGTGGACTGCGCGGCGGTGGTAGCAGCGCTCATCTTGATGGGATCGGAGTGGTCGTGCAAAGTGGGAGTTGACATAGATTCGGTCCGTCCTTTAAGGCGTGCCGGCAGTGATGGGATTGTCACTTCTCTCGGACTCGGGGGGTGGGTATGGCCGGATGCCCGGACGTCTGTGCTCAGGGCGCTGCGAGTGGTGTGTGTGCTTGGCGAAACGGGTACAAAGGAGGTCCGTTGATGTCAGCAAGCAACGCTAGGCTGTTGCTGAGACGCGTAGTATGATACCTCTTATCGATTGCAATGGGGGCAGATGAACAAAACAATCAAGCGAGTTGGACTCTCGCTTTATATCACTCAAATGCTCGTAGCTCGGTCATGCAGAATGCATCCTCGTCATGACAGCCCGAAGGCCTTCCGCTGCGTCCACACTGCAATGCCGCACTGCCGCTCGCCAGCCATCGCCATCAAATGCGGGCATGGGAACAAAATTGCTCGAACCCGAGGCGCCGGGATCGCTTGTTGCCTCGGAACGCGGCGTCCACATTGAGATCGTCGACGCCCCAGGCGTCGCACCTGAGGGCACCGATGCCCGAGTCAGGTCAATAACAGCGTGGAGTTTGTTATCCATCTCCGTTCCCGAGCGCGGCAAGCGGTCTTGTCCTGACCGTCAGATCTGCTTCGAGTATGCTTGTTGCCGACACGCTGCGTGGGCGTCGTGCCGGCAAGGATGTGATTCTGACGCGATGGCTTTGCATGGGTGGAGAGGGTGGACAACCTCTTCTATGAATCAGCGACGTACAGGCCGACGGTCATTCACATGCAACATGCATTGCGCGATCCGGCTGCCACGCAGGCGAGTCTGAAGCAGCGTTGTTTCGTCGTGCTGGGTCCCTCCTCTGACCCCTCGTGAGGACCTCGCATCTACACCACTCCAATGATCCATGCACCCGACGCGTGCACTATGATACTTTCGATGCAGCGCGCCGAGCCCCCTGGCAGCATAGTTCGACGACCAACTTTCACGGCAGGTCATGCCATCCGCAGTCTCTATCAACCTTTTTAGTTTCGCCCGCCTGCGTGACGGTCAAACAGCCTGACGACCGTCTGGAGCGCAGAGAAGCGACTACATGAAGCGAAGCGAAACGCAGCAGAGTGGATGTGGTATACATTTCTGAAAGAAAAGAAAAAAGAAAGAGCCAGACCAGCTGTGGTCTGGCTTGGCATGATATCGCAGTTATTAGTACTAAAGTATACAACCTGTAGCCGTTACATGTATCGTCATCTTCGTCACCAACCGTCCCTTGGTCGTCTCATCAAATCCCCTCCACCGCCTATTCCATGACGATCCAGTCACCGCCGTCGACCATTGATGTCAACCTCCTCTTCCCCCTGTAAGCGTCCGGGCGCGAACTCCGCAGCTCCTTCTGCACCGGCACCGTCATGCCCAGGGTGGACAGCGTCGTTGTCGTGGGCCTGGGCGTGTCCCGTCGGCTGAGCTTTGGTCGCGTGGGGAGTGTGGCTGGCGGTTGTGGGGCGCAGATGTCCCAGGAGGACGAGGCGAGGTCGAACGACGTGTCGGGCGTGATCTCCTTCTCGGTCCAGTTGTACTCTGGCGGTGGGAGCGCGAAGCCCTTGCGCATGACCGGCGAGGGGAGCTCGAGCGGGGTGGGCGCCGGGCCAAGGGGTGTCTCCGCCTCGAGTGGTGGAGTGAGGAGGCGTGGAGAGGAGGGTGACGAGAGGTCAGAGACCTCTGAGCCGCGTCGGTCGTGCACCAGCGACGGAGTGGCTGATGGGCGACGAGTGGAGGCTGGGCGGTGGTTGTAGGTCGAAGACGAGCTGGAGCCAGACGAGGCCGAGCGGTGCAGCAGCGAAGGGGGAGTCCGAGCCGGCAGTGCGCGCGGGGAGAAGTGCAGCGGCTGGGCAAAGTACGACGAGGTCGCCGGGGAAGACATCGTGTGGTAGGTGCTTCCGGCGGTGTGGTGCTGCAGGACGGTAGTGTGAGGGAACGGAGTGCTTGGTCGGGTGATGTGGCTCATGGGCAATGGTGCGGTGGTGGACTTTGAGCTTTAATGATGCTTTTGGCAGCTATAAAGTGCTGTGTGATGTATCGTCGTGCTGGCTGGGCAGAGGTGAGATGATGGGGAGCTCGATACCAAGACCGACGAGGGCCAGGTATATATCCACGCATGGGCGACAGAGTCCGCGAGGGTTGAGTCATGGCCGACCGCCCGAGCTGAGTAACTAGCGAGAACGAGGCCGAGCGGTTGCGAGATCGCAGCCCGCCGGGGCCGGGCAAAGTGGACACAAAGGCTCGGCGACGTCGCTTGCCGAGCCGCGGACATGGCCTCGCGCCCTGGCGCGCCTTGGCTATTCCCCTTGGCTCTTGCCCTGTCGGTCACCCGGGCCCGCAACCGCATTCCCTGCGGTCCAGCGGCGATTAGCAGGTCGATCTGCATTTAGCTCCAGATTTGTCGCTGATGCTGGGTGACTCAGCAGCCCGGCAGCGACATCGGAACCGACACGCGGTGCGTCCTTCCAGTCCGACAAAAAGCTGAATCAGCAAATGAATGCATCCTCGAGTCAGCTCGACAGGGTGACAAAGCATCCTGCCACGATACATGCATGGAATATGCTAGGTGCTAGGCGTGGTGGGTCGATGTGTCGAACGTGGCATGCATGGAGAGCTCGTGTCTCCACCAAGTCTCGCCAAGCCGCCCTGCCAATGTGCGGGCGATCTAGCCAAGAGACCACGCAAGAGACGGCCGTACGATCCGGACACAAGTCCCTGGGAGCGGTCTCTTCCGAGCGGACGCGCAACACTCACGGCAGTCGCTCGCGGCCCAGAGACAGGAACGGGCGACGCGGAGAACGACGGCCCCGCATGCCCGTCCCCACCTCCTCGCCCGCCGGTCAATACTACTTGTGGGCTTGGCAGGACTGCATCGCTTGGTTCGCGGCGGCCGCATAGTGCTTGTCTTGACCGCAGCAGCAGCAGCAGGTCCCTTGACGACGTACAAGTCATTGAGCGGCGTCCGCGGGCTGGGCACGTATGTACTGCGTGTACGATGGATGTCGCTCGATGGCTGTCGCGTATGCACATTGAACCAGAAGGCCGCATCGGGGACACGTAGCGGCGCGTTGACGTGAATAGCTCCATCGTCTCGGCCGGAAACCGCCATGAGGTCGACGTCTCCTTGTCCTTGACTCGTACATGCATGCGACCAGTATCGCCGACCTGCATTCGCAATTGCACAAGTAGTGGAAGGTGGAGTCGGAGCAGCGCTAGCGTGTGGAGCTGCGCGAGAGCCATGCCCGAGGTAGTGGAGGTCAGTGGAGGTGGAGGCAGCCGACCGACCACTTTTGGAGCGACATCGTCTCGCCTCGGCGTTGCCCCTCGGCGAGGTGCACTTCGCGCCAGGAGCATCGCAAAGTCCACAGTCGACGTGCGCCGGATACACTCGGAGGGCAAAGCGTACATGGTTGGGTATATACAAGGGAATCAGGGTCGTGCGCTGCACAATGCTGCTACAGGCCATGCTATTTCAATGTCGTCAAAAGTCGTCGCCGTCCGTCCTCAGTCCAGGCTCTCTTCTCGGTCTCAGACATCCCTCAAGCCCACGAATGTGCTCAGAGCACAAGCGATGATGCCGGTGAGAGCGCGTTGACGTCCGACTTGCCCTGCGCAGTCGAGGAGAACACCTCACTCGCCATCATATCCGGCGTGACAGCCTCGCCCTCCTCGTCTGTCTCCCCGTCTTCGGCACGGACCAACGAGCCAGCCGAGTGCGACGAGTCGGACGGCTGGGGCGAGACGGGAAGCTCGCAAAGGATGTCCTTGAGCGGCACGATGGTGGTCCCCTGGATTTGAAGGAGGAGCATCTCCGCCTTGAAGCGGTTGGTCTGTCGAGGGGCGGTGTCAGACTTGGCGACGAGGCCCTCGAACAAGCGGGCATGGCGCGATTCGTCTGACGTGGAGAAGAAGACAGAGTCGACGAGGTACGTGATCACCTCCGGCTGCAGCTCGAGCTTGTCCACCAGCTCTCGCATGGGGCGGATCGCGGATAGCGGAAGCGGGGCGAGCGAGAGTAGGGCGGGCAGGCGCGCCTCGGTTTTGGAGCAGGCATACGGGAACGACTTGTCGAGGGCTTTGACGAACCGCTCGACGCTGGCGAGGATGCACGCCGGGGTGTATCGGCCTGAGGGTCAGCGAAATGTGCACATCGCTGACAAGGGCCATGGGCTCACCATCGAATCTCCACTCGACGTTCTCCGCGCCCCAGGAGCCCATGGCCCATTCGAACCTCGGCTTGAGGCTGTACTCGGCCTCGCGCTTTCTGGCGGCTTTGTCTTTGGTCCTGTCGCCCGTCGAGGACTTGGGCAGAGTCAGGCTCAAGGACGGGATGCTCGAAAGGCCTTGCACGGCCGTGCCCAAGGCGGAGCTGAACGCCGTCTTGCTCGGTCCAGGGGAGGACAAGGGGGTTCCCGCGGGGGTGACCGCGAAAGGGGTCGGGGCGGACATGTTCGGACAAGGGAAGCCGCCTGTGAGGTGGTGGTCCGGAAACAATGGAAGCAGGAGGCGGCGCGGCAAGCGAGCGGATCATACGGGAAGAAACGGCAATCAGCGCGGTGGCCCAGATGGACAAAGGGGGCTTGGACTTACCTTGCATGACGAGGCGCTGTGCCCCACCCGCCTGGCTCCAGATGTGGCCGGCGGCGCTGATCGTGGGGTGGACCAGATGCGTGGAGAAGGTGAGCTGCTCCGCGGGGTCGTTGGTAGCGTTGAGCCTGGCGTTAGCGTCGGTCCCTCGCCGGATCTCAGATGCTACTTACCACCTCACTTCGATAGGCCTGGTCGCGAGCAGGACGTCAGCGAGGGCGTCCATGCGACCGTCGTGGTCCTGGACATGTTCGGCACCGCGGAGGGTGATGACCGCCACATTCGGCAGGTAGATGTCCCCCGACATGGGCCCATTAGGAGAGGGCGTGCTTGTACCGGAGCGGATGGCAGTCTCGTGGTCGACGAAGCGGAGGTCAATGTCGAGGTGCTCGATGAAAGCTCCTTCCGTGCGGGGTAAGCGGAAGAGGCCGTTGTGCGGGTGGAAGAGGTTGGTCCATTGTCCAACGGACGAGACTCGAGCGACGGTGGGGGCGGATGAGGACATGTTGGGTAGCGTGTTTTGTCTGGTGGGGCTACGCCGCTGGGTGGCCGGACGGATATACTGGCGCCTGGGCTGCGTGCGGTCGCGCAGTGTGGGGATCAGCGGGAAGCAAAGAAGCCGAGTGATGAATGGGATGCGGAACCGGCGTGTCCGAGCGGTGTGGTCGTCGAGAAGGGGATCAGCGGGCGATGAATGGAGCTGGCTGATCTGAGTGAGCTGGCGCACAAAGTAACGTGGGGGGCATAAGCAGCCAAACCTTTATAACGAAGCCGGCGGTAGTTGCTTGAAGGTCCCGGGATGGGCATTTCTTTTCCTCTCGCCTCACGCCCGGATCACGTACGTGTTTCATGTAAGCTGTGATGATCGTCATCCGCCCCAGACGAGACGGACCACCGACAAGGTTGTCCTGGAGATGCTGCTCCGCTGTCGCACAGCAAGGGTGTGAGAAAGGATGTTCCTTTCTTATGACCTCCCTTTCTGACAGCTATCCCTTATGACGCGGCGTCGAGCGACACTGCACTGCGCAGCTCGCACTTTGTTCGAGGGGTGCCTTTCCTTTGAACCCAAGCCATATCGGGGGGCGCCGAGCCGAGCAGCCGAGCAGCCAAGTTGTCTGGCTCCCGGGACTGCGCTCGGCAAGGCCTTCGGGTCGTCATGTGAAAGGCACGGAACAAGCGACTGCAACCTTGCCCTGCCTCGCGCGTCAGCGGACAGCGGAAACGGGGCGGACGGCTGCAGGCGGCGTCGCCCAGCAGTAATCACGTTCACGTTGATGACTGGCGTAGCGTGGTCCACGAGTTTGAGTTGTCTGACCTGCAGGTGTCGGCGCGCGCAGCATGGAGGCGCTATGCTCGGCCCGCAATTGTCCATCCATGCCGAGTGCAGAAAGGGTTTGGAGCCAGCAACGATTATTGCTGACCAGATGACGTCGATCAAGCATGACTGTCGGGTGGGAAATGACCGGATGATCAGCTCGCGCTTGTCGCAGGCACGATGAGCTTCACTGGAATCGCTTATGCACTGGGCCTCTCATTCGGTGCTGACAATGGACCCTCGGGGCCAGTCGCTCGCATGCATAGAGCCAGGCCTCCGAGCGTGCGAGCTAAGGCGCATTTACAAGCCATACATTCTCCGGGGGATCGGCAACGACTGCCGTGCTGACTTTGGGCTATTCCCTGCTTGCTTACTTCTGAGGTTGGCATGCAGGGATTGCTGAGGCCGTTCCCAGCCGCTCGGCCGTTTCGTCAATTGGCATCTACCGAGATCCTGTCCTCACCGCATCCCGGACTCTTCTCCTATTACAAATTTGACGTTGCTTTCTATCCGAGAAAACTCGTTCCCTATCCACGCTGTTCCTCCCCGAGCTGTCCACCTCCAAGCGATCACTCTGTGCTCTGGCTCGACGCAAACACGCCATCTTCCGCTGCCTCTTCCCGCAACACCTTGTCGATGACCTCGGCGCCGATACCACTTCCACCCAGCGGGACCTCCTGACCCTGCCTATCAGCTCGTTCGCTCCACTTCCACGTGCCCCGAATCGATACGCACAATGAGGGCTCGCATGATATCGCTCAGCGAGATCACGCCGACCAGCCTGCCTGGGTTCGGGTCCTCTGGCCCTGCGACCACCACCAGCCGGTGCACCCGCCTAATCTTGATGAGCGAGAAGATTGCGCTGAGCGAATCCCGGGGCGAACACGTCACGACGCCTGCAAAGTCCAGTGAGCGTTGCTTAAGGGCTTGAGCGATGTTGAGGTCGAGAGACTGGTACGCGCCGTTCCGAACGAGAGTCTGCTGGCGTCAGCGCCCGCGACGGTGGCATGCGACTCGTGGAGTACTCACGATAACGTCTACCGTCTCATACAGGTTCAGCACCTTGCCGTCCTCGTCCAGCACCGGTACAGCCGAGATACCCTGCTCGGAGAACATGTGCACCACGTCGAACACCGTCGTACCGAGGTTGGCGGTCGCGATGGGGTAGTAAGGGTCTGACGCGGTTGCATTGGCTTCGTCGACATACGTCCCGATGCCGAGTTCGCGCACGCTTTTGGTGAGGTATTGCGTGATGTCCCGGCACTATGATGAGCAACTTGATTCACAGTAGGATCGCATAGACTCACGTTCACAGCGATAAACTTGAGCACGCGGTATTGCGTCAACACCGAGATGACCACCTCGCCTGTCGTTTGGGTGTCCTTGTCGATGAGGGGCAGCCGACGCGCGTGTGTGCGGATGAGGAAGCGGCATGCATCGAATAGTGGCCGGAGGGGATGGACGGAAAGGAGGGGCGGAGGAGGGACGCTCAGTGTCTTCTCGATGTCTGCGTTTAGCCAAATGGTCCACGATACGACATGTGTCGACTCACCTCGAATACTTTGCAGGCGAATCTGCTCCACATCTGCCGCCGCGCCTTCCCAACTCGACGTGTGGTAGTAGTACTGAATGAGATGGATGACATCTTGGACCGTGAACATTCCTGCTCGTCAGCGCGGCTCCTCCTCCGTCCGAAGCCTTGCTCACCTGCGAAGCGGGCGGTTGCGGTGTTCCACAGCGGAGCAGATACGACTCCTGATCATCAACACGCCGTCCATCAGTGCCGCGCACCCATGAGACGCACCATAGAGTAGCATGACATCCAGCGCCTTCTTGACTTTCAGCTGCGTGTCCAGCACGATCAACCGAAACGACACCGGGAAGACGTCATAGCTCGACCGCTCTTTCAAGAAGCTCCGCAGGGCTTCGAGCGCTTCATCGTGGCTGAGCGGCCGTGCGGGGGTCATGGGCGGGTGAGTCGCTCTTGAAGGTCGTCTACCAAGCGTCGATCCGGGAGTGCCCGTCCCGGTTGACTGGGACGCTCGCCTGGGTGGGCGGGATAGCGATGATGCCCGGCCAATCATACCGGCCGGTGCTGGCGAAATCGGAATGGGGGCGGTCGACGGGTGGGACGACGAGAAACCCGAGCCAGGAACGGAGCCGGACCCAGACCCGGAGCCAGAACCTGAACCAGAGCCAGAGGCTGTTGCTGACACGGTCGCGTGGTGCGGCATGGTGGGGGGGACCGAAGGATGTGACATAATGGGTGTGGGGCGTGCACAGACGTTGCGATATGTGACCGAAGAACGAGTCGTCGAATGGGCGGGTGGGCCGTGGATGCAGGTGGTGAGCAGATAAGCAGTAAGCTTGTGCGATGGATGATTTGCTATAGACTGTATGCGTCGTGTGATATGGATGTATTGATGCGTTCGCTGGTGGACAGCGATATGTTCTGCGGGCGTGGCCTCGGTGCATGACACGGGCATTGGCACAGGCCCTGGGCGGTTCGGGGTGTGAAGGCGGGGAAAGCCGCCCGCCTGTGAGGAGGCAGGACCGGGGGATTATGCTTATTTCCAGGTGCATTTTGGGGCGGCGGCGAAGCGGGGGGTCCAGAGGTGCCATTCGCGTGGTGGGCATGCTGGCCCGAGTGGGCCGGGACAAGATACAGTCATACCCAATACGGGATAACTGCATCTCCTCACGACGTGCGACAGAAGTCGTTGATTCCCCTCAGATGCCCCGCGAAACTGAAGTTCCGGCGAGCGTCCGGAGATCATCGCAGCTTGCCACGGGACGGACCCACGCCGGCGTGTCCGCCCCCAGCTTCCCCGACAGGCCAAAGCCCTCATCTGAACGAGAGGGCCTACGAAAGAACGGCTGTTGAGTCAAATACCCAGTATATACGTGAGCATGTACGCGGTGTTTTATGTATCACTGCATACCCTAAGTCCCAAAAGCACACTCCAAGGCTCCAACTACAACAGCTCCGCCAGGCTCCTGCCACCCACCCACCAATAAGCCGCAGCACCTATCCCAGCCAGCGCTGTCACTCGCTTCAGTAGCTGCACCCGTTGTATGCTCTCCACACTGATCAACTGGTCCCGGTCCTTCTCTCCGGAATTTGCATTTGGCTTGACGGTCTTCCAATCGGCCCACACAGTCTTCCTGCTCGCGCGTAGGAGTTGGACTGCTCGTGAGCTTCTTTCGTGATAACGCCGCTCACCCGCTGAAAGAGTATTAGGCACGGAGATCCGTCCGTCAGGTATTCTCCACCAGTTGGTGCATAAACCGCTGGCCATGGTCTGTCCGTCAGGTCACCAGCAAGCATTCGCACTCACGCTTGTCCGCAGCGTCTTCTGAATGAGGGCGTTCTGGGTATGGAACACCTCTTCCTTGGGCTGCATGGAACCGATACCGTATTCGACCATCTGATGATCAGCCGCCGCGTTCCGGACAATGCTCACCTCCTTCACGAGTCGAGCGATGACTTCCGTCTGGATCCCGATGGTGAAGCCCCTAGAGCCCGAAATGGCATTTGGGCCGAGCACCATGAAGTAGTTGGGGAAGCCCGGCACCGCGGTACCAGAATACGACTGAGGGCCATCGATCGACTGCCAGTATTTCTTCAGCTCCAGCCCGTTCTCGCCGTGCAGCCCCGCATTCAGTCCCACTCCGTCGCGCGCGACATCACAGCCAGTCGCGTAGATGATGATGTCGAAGTCGTGCTTGACGCCGTCCACCGTCAGTATCCCAGTGGGCAGGATGGACTGGATCGAGGTGTTGGTCAAGTGCACGTTGTCCCGATGCAGGGATTTGAGCCACCCCGCATCAAAAGCTGGACGTTTGCATCCCAGGGCTGGATATAGTCAGCCGGGAACTGAAGGGCCAAGCGGTTACACTCACGATACTTGGGCTCCAGAGCGGGCAGATACTCGGCCGGGGCGGTCTCTCGCAGATACGCGAGCAGCTTGTTCTCCAGCGCGTCGTGACCTACTCCACTGACGTAGCTCCTGGCCTTCCACTTGTGCTCATGCTGCCATCAGCCCCGGTACAATGTAGCGACTTACATCCAGGAACAACTGGTACCGTTTCCACTTGATCCACCCGGGCACGTATCTGAAGGCGAACTTCTGAAGCGCGGTGTATTCGGTGTTGATCTTCGGGTAGAAATACCCTCCGGACCGGATGAACTGCGTCAAGTGCACCCCTGGGATCTCCGCAAGTCCGGGGATGAATTGGATGGCCGAACTGCCGCTCCCCAGCACGGCGACCCGTTTCCCCTCGAAGTTGACGGAGGCGTCCCAGCGCAAGTTGTGGAACGACACGCCCCGGAAGGTGTCGATGCCCGGGAGGTTGGGCAGCTTCGGGCTGGAAAGGGGACCATTGGCGGCGACGAGGACATCGGCGGACAGTTCTTCGAGCTCTTTGGTTTGGACGTTGCGGACTTGCAGGGTGTGTTTCTGCGTCTGCTCCGACCAAGTGGAGGAGACGTAGTCGCTGTGGAACCGGAACGAGCCGCGAAGGTCTGGTCGTCAGGTCAACCACGCTTAAGGCACTCACCATAGCGGTCGATCAGTCCCTCCCAGTATTCCAGAACTTCTTGTTGCGTCGCGAACACGCGGTTCCAGTCGGGCTTCAAGTCCGAGTACAGACTGTAAAGATGGATCGGCACATCCACGCCCGCCCCGGGCCAGGTAGAGTCTCTCCAGATGCCTCCCGGTGAGCCAGCCCTCTCGATGATCTACAGTCAGTGCATCCAATGCGAGACTACTCACGGTGATGGTCACTCGCTTGCCGAGGGCCTCCTTCAGTCGGATGCCTTGCGCAATACCAGAGATGCCCCCACCGACGATGGCAACTGAGATGTGATCCCTCTGCGGCATGGTTGGATGCAGATTGTGATCGGGCGGACTCAGGTCTTTCCAGTACGTCTGAGGGGCCTGCTGGTGCGACCGCGACCAAAGGCAACTGCACGCGATCCCGACCACACACGGTCATTCGCTCGGCTATGGCGTGCTGCTATCTCCAGTCATATTCCGGCGACTGCGAAGGCACCCGATTTGCGACGATCTGAATCAAAATGCGTGTGGTATTCGGAAAAGATCCTCTTGGCGTGATTTGTGCTCAAGCACGTTTCAAGTCGGCTTGAGAGGTGTAATGTTGCAATCTGACGAGAAAACGCCATGATATGTCGTCAAGACGGTGGTTTATCACGTCAACGATTGTGATAGCCGGCAATTGATATCATTCATGGCTAGTGCGCCGTGGCGTCCGTCAATCGGCAATTCGATCCCAAAATAGCCGAGGACGTATTTGCCACAGAGGCTCGGTCTTCATCGCAATACGACCGAGCAAGCGTGCTTTTTTGGAGATTTCGTTCGCATAGACTGAGCTGCTGATGAAAAGCACACGTCAGAAATCGCAGAGGAGTCGATGAACATGGGTGGCATGGGATCAGAGGGATCGAATGCATTTACCAGTCTATACGGAGGCTACCCTATATCCAGTACTACTACACGCCACGCTGATGCTACGCTTTGTTATCCTGGTCCTCCGAGACAGAGCTGTTCGATGGACTTCCGCCCGAGGTCTCCAAAACCTCATCGAGGTTCTTCGACGCCTTTCGGCTGAAGAAAGTGTGCCAAATGGCAACTATGGTCCGTCGTCCTTCGATCACGGGGAACACCGAGACGGTGAAAATGGCGAAGAAAGCCCAAAGAAGCGAGACGATGACCCATCCTCGGAAGAAGGCCTTCGAGAAGTGATATTTGGTGCCGTACATCGTGAGCGGCCAGATGATGAATAGGGAAAGGAACAACGCGAGCGTGATACCGCGGGCGGTCCAAGCGGCCTTCTTGAGCTTCTTCGCATCGTAGTCGGCATCGTGTGCCGCGACATCCTTCTCGTTGCCGTCCGCGTCGACGACTCGCACCGCCTTCAAGGTCGCCCAGTCGTATCGTGCGTTGTGGAACAGGCTGATGATGATGGTCGTGACGGCCGCGCCTCCGATGCCCGCGATCGATCCGTACATGCAAGGGTCGATGCCGCCGACCGAGGCGATAGAGATCTCGCCGGAGAATCGCTGGGCGAGGGCGATCCAAGTAGCGACAGCGGAGAAGAAGCCAACCCAGATGCTAGCGGTGGCAGCGAGTGCGCCTTGTCGTTCAGAGAAGAAGGTCGCCACCAGCCCCGGCAGACCACAGCAAGTGAAGATACCAGTCATGTTCTGCCTGTCAGACGCGATGATCACACGCACTGCTGAAGCACTTACGTAGATGAAGCCGAGATCGATCTTCACGCCATGAAGCAAAGACCCAAAGGCCGCCATGAAGATAGCAAAGCCGACAACGGTCCAGTGGCTCGCTCGGAGGACTTGCGCATCCGTTGCATTGGGGCGAAGGTCTACGGTCAGTAGCTGGCAGACTGAGAATCACCCATACTAACACGTCTTGTAGATGTCATAAGACAAAACGGTCGAGACGCCAATCATCTGGGACGAAATGGCAGAGGTGCAAGACATGAACATGAGGGTCAGAACTGGGAATGTGAGCATGCGGCCTTAAGATGTGGCACCGGTATCGGCTCACCCGCTCCTGCTCCACCCTTTCCAGCGATAGTCTGCGCAGCATAAGGGAGAACGAGTCCCGCGCCTACTTCACCGCTCGTCATGCGTCGCGGATACGTTGGGAATGCCGGTGTGTTCTCGAGAGCCACCGCCAGGAGACCCATGGTCGTTGCCAACGTCCAAGGCATGGCGTACCACGACAAACCGCCCAGAACGTAGCCGGGAACAGCGGCAGCCGGGTCTGCGGCGATACCCTTCTGGTGGAACGAGTTGTCGAGAAAGACGACACCGGTGTATTCGAGCAAAGAGAGGATCGCAAATTTCAGCGCACCGAGAGATCGGATGGTCAAGTAGCTTCCTCCGTCGGTCGGCGCGGAGTAGTTGTTTCGGACTTGCGCCTCTTGAAGGAGCTCCCACATCCTGTCAGGGCTGCCGATACTGGAGCCAGTGGCGTAGACGCTGAACCAGAAGTAAAGGATGATGATCAAGATGATCGCGGTGTGCAACTGGCGTCAGCGCGGTGGCGCAGCCAGTCATAACGCACGTAGTCGGTAAGGATGGTCGCCCGCAGACCGCCTCGCATGGTGTACGCGGCGACGCTGAAGGGGAACAGCCAGAGCGAAGCGTAGATGTTCATTCCGGTGAGGGAGTTGACAGCCGCGGCGCCGCCGATCAAGATGGATGAAACGACCAGGCAGTTGGCGGAAAGACTGAAGAACATGAATGAGAAGTGAGCGATCTTGCCGTACCGGATCCGGATGATCTCGAGGAAGGTCTTGGCGTTGGGCGCTTTCCGCTTGGTTTGCTGAGGATAAGCGTGGCAAACTCATTTGCACTCACGATGGCCAAGTTGGAGAAGATCATGATCTGTGTACTGTTGCATGCGCCGTAGAAGAAAGATCCCGCGACACCATAGGTATAGGCAACAGCGCAACTGCTGAGCAGAGTAGTGCTGCTTGTAAGCGACGCTGATACGTGGGACTCACCTCCACGTCCAGGAAGAGATGACTGCCGCGGCAGTCAAGCCCGTGTTCACGGATCGTTTTGCGACTGAGGTCAGAGACCTGCCGGGTTGGACGTTTAGACTTACCGGTGAACTCTTCGGCATCGTCGGCCACTCCATGCTTATGCAGGGCATTACTGATCGCGATCATGCCGATCGCGAACAACGCGCCGAGTCCGATGACCACGCCATATCCGGCTCCTTGACTGAGAGGTGCTGTCACAATCGTGTCCGACATCTTTGCTGGAACTGCATTGCATCCTATGGACCCTGCGCCCTTAATAAAGAGTGATAGCTATGCACAGACCCTACAATGACCGATGGGTGAGCCTCATCTTTCGCCAGTCTGACGCATTCGAGTGCAAAATCGCTTCATCTCGCGGCATCAGTCGCGACCATGGCGTGCTTTGTGCGATCGAGATCTCGTTGGGTGTTGATCGTTTTTCCGAATTGATTGTGCCTGAGAGCGGGGTTTGATCCGATTGCGTGAATTCGTTGCGATAAGACGCCATCTACGATTTGGCACTCGGCTATTTGAAACGCGGCATGCGCTTCTCGTTAGGACGGATGTGATATCGCTCTCCCTAGCCCTTTCGAACGTGCATGTCAGAGGGGGGTTGGGCACTGCATGAGTGGCATGCAGGCAGCCCAGACACGAAGCGAGCGCAGTGTAGCAAGATACCGGCCGACGACATCCTACACCTCTCAGTTCAAGTATCCAAACATCCGCCATAATGACACTGCCCTCAACCCAGCGAGCACTCCTCGGTCGGCTGCCCACCGCCGAGCGGCCTGCACTGGTGTGCACCGATGATCATGAGGTCCCGCTCTTACAAGACAACCGAGTACTGGTCAGGACTCACCACGTGGCCTTGAACCCTTACGACTGGAAGGGCGTGCGGTTCAAGTTCGCCTTGAAACAGGAGGCGGCGGTCCTGGGTCGGGATGGCAGCGGAGTGGTGGTCTCAGTGGGTGACAAGGTCAGCGGCCTGAAGCCGGGAGATAGAGTAAGTCTCTAGCCTATGCTTAAGCTGCGATCTCATCATAGGTATGGTTCTGCTCGAATGTGGCTTTTCCCACCACTGCTGCATTCCAGGAGTTCTCGTTGCATCGCGAGCCCGAGATCGGTCGGGTACCAGAGAACCTGTCGCTCGCCTCAGCATCTACATTGGGTACAGGCTACCTCACCGCGGCGGTCATTCTCTTCAGATGCTTCGAATTCTCTCTGAAAGAGTTGTCCAAATCTCGTCGGCGGCGATCGAGCGCGTCCGCCCCGTGGATCTTGTAAGCAAGCAATATTCGGCCTCTCGACCGCATGCTAATTGCCAGAATATGGGCAGGAGCGAGCAGCACTGGTGTTTATTTGATCCAATTGGCAAAGCTCCTCGGCTTGAACGTGATCGTTACTGCGTCAAGTCAACACCAAAATTACCTCCATCGTCTTGGGGCGGACGTTGTAGTCAACCGCTCGCTATCGCTCGACGACCAGGTCACGCGTATCAGGATAGCTACGGAAGATGATGTGAGAGACGCGAGCTCGAGCACTGCTTATTTTAGGTACTCCTCGCCGTCGACAACGTCGGACCTAAGACGTCGTCCGCTTGCCGCAGAATTCTCAAGGGGTCGCGTAGACACAGGGAGTCTCGTATGTCTCCTGTCTCGATAGCCCAATCACGTCCAAGCTCGTCGTCGTCTTACGAACCCGAGGCCCCTCCCAAGCCGGCGAGGCTCGTGTCGCTCGCGGGGACCGGGAAGGATGAGGACGAAGACGACAAAGATGCAGTCCGGCAGGTCGATGATATACGCATCAGCTTCAGCACGACGTTCTACGGGCAAGCCGATTTCGCGCGCGAGTTGACGGCAATGACATTCGATTTGCTGGCGACCGGAAAGCTTCAGACCTCGAGGTTCGACGTCGTGGGATGTGGTTTCGAAGACGTCGAGGGGGCCTTGGAGCGGTTAGAGAAGGGGGAAATTCGGCCCGGTCATAAATCGGTCATTCAGATCATACCGAGGGCGCCTCCCTCGCCTCCATCCACGACATCGCAAGCAATTGTGGGAGTGAAGCTGGGAAGGAAGAGGGCGTCGGATGACGATCTGAGCGAGGTCAAGGAGTCACGCCGTCTACCGAAGCGGCGCGTAATAGTTTGCTAGTCGAAATGAACCATCTTTGCATCACTTGCCAAGACTTCGAATACCTGTCTGCACCTGCGGAATTGAAGACGACCGTAGTGTCAAAGCTTGCGTTCTGATGGTCACAAAGATGTCGGTGGGGTAGGGGTATCAGACCACTGACCGAAGCTGTGAACGATGATATGCTCGTCGATCTGAACCATCGCTCCATGACTTGTCAAGACTTCGGATACTTGTCTGTACCTCGGTGAGATATGATGATAGGCATGCATGAAGGTGCACTCTATGTAGTCACGATCAAGCTGCAGTTTTGATCCGCTTCGCCTCCCGTTCTGCCTCGCCGTTTGGCGCGGTATGCCCGTTAGCCTCCTTCTGCACCGGGTAGTTGTCGAATGTTGGCCACAGCTTCGCCTCGCCATTGTCGATCGCTTCCTGCTCGTACTGTCTAACCAGAGGTAACACTTGCTCCCCAAACTGAACGACGTCGTCTTGGAAGTGCAAGAAGCAGGTCTGCTGATCAGCTCGTCTCACACCTCCGATTTACCAAGACCAGATCCGCTCCGAGACTCTTGAGCTTGATAATCCGTCGAGCAACTTGCTCCTTGGTGCCGATCAGGCCCGTTCGGAAGCCTTCGTTATACTGCACCAAGTCCTTCACACCGGCCGTGGCCCACATGCCTTGTCCCTCTTTTGACGACTGGCCGGCTTCCTTCACGGCCTCTTGGAATGCGGATAAAGCGGTCTTGTCTGCACCATTGACAATTTCGTCGAGTACCGTAAGAGCCTCTTGCTCGGTGTCGCGGACTAGCACGAAGCCGCTGCTTGTCAGATTCTTCTTTGCTTATCATTACCCACTTGATCGCCGTCTTCACTTTCCGCCCGAGCGCATGGCTCTTTTGCCTGACGTCGGCAATGTATTCCGCAAACACCTCGTCCGTGTTTCCGTTCATGAAGAACCAGTCGCTGTCCGCCGCGGCCATATCTCTGGCCGCTACAGAGTTTCCGCCCATGAAGATAGTCGGACCTCGCTCGGGTTTGTCCCCAGTCGCACCGGCCTTGATGGCAGGTTTGGGAGACAAGTTGTAGTCCTTGTACTTGTAAAATGTGCCATCAAAGTTAAAGGGCTCCTCGTTCCAGATACCACGCAGACACTTGATGAACTCGCTGGATCGCTTGTACCGCTGGTCATGCTGATGTCAGCTCGGACCTCGCACTTGGATCTCACTTACTTCGAGCCACTCCTCGCCGATCGACACAAACTCCTGCTTGAACCACCCGGACACAACGTTGACGGATATCCTCGATCCCGTGTAGATGTCGATGCCCGCCAGCGTCTTCGCCGCGATTGTAGGGTTCCATGGACCGGGCAGAATGGCCGCAATGACGTTGAGTTTCTTCGTTTGCGCAAGGATGGCGTGGGAGAAGGAAACGCTCTTGCTGGTCAGCTCGCGAGCCAAGTCCCGCAGATCGACCTGCCTCGTGTTGCTCCACTGCGCCGTATCCCGCAAGGAAACGGATCTGGGTCAAGGCGAACTCGAATCCGTTCTCCTCCGCTAGTTGGGCGAGCTTGACGTTGTACTCCAGCGAGTGATCCGTTCGCTGAGGGATCTTCGATACGACGAGGCCGCCGGAGACATTCGGAACCCTGCTGTCAGCGACGATGCATTAGGTCCACTCACCAGTACGCGAATTGTAGAGGCGCCATAGTGATAGAATGAAAGGTGTCAGAGTCAAGCTGTTATCAAGCGTCTAAACGGAGCCGCGAATCTTGCTCGAAAGGAGGGAGGAATATGGGTCGAGTAACTTCTGTCCCAAACTCTCTATTCCTCGACGAAATCGTTGTTCCTTCGCCATGCATGACAGTACCTCATCGGTCGCAGGAGGACGTCACATCGAGGGCTTTTTGCACATCGCGACGTCTTCGGAATGCAAGAATCATGATAGTCGTGCTTAATTTCGCAATAGGTGAAATCGACAAATGCCGGAGTAGCCGATCACACAATCTTGACAATCACCTACGAGTGGTGTCATCGTCGCCGGCAATGGCGCCATTGACTGCAATCCCACACCGCCTAGTTTCGGGCTAATTCACTGGTTGGCAACCTCGCCCAGATTCGACGAGTTGTGAGCATCCTTAGTAGCCGAAGACGTGATATACAGCAAGTGGGATGACAACGATGCATACCTGATATTGAACGCCTCTTCATACTGCATTCAACTATTCGACATGCCCGTTGCCATCGACACCCCCAGCTCTCGACCCGCAGTCGTCAAGCCCAACGTCTCGGCGGGTCAGACGGAGCCGCTTCTCGAGCTCATCCAACCGTACGCAGCTTTCCCCAAGGAGGTGACCGGCCGAACGGTCTGGAAGAGGGATCAATTTATCAGCAATCCCGAGGTTTGGCAGCACCATTGGACCCCGAGGCAAATCGAGCTGCTCGACAAAGCGTACGACGACTTCGCCGCGAGCGGCAAGGACTTGACTGAGATTAACAAGGTAAGAGTCATGCAAGTCGGCAATGATTCGATGCTGACGCTTCAGTACACCTTCACATTCCCTCAAGAGATCCACGACTTTCTCAGCGGCATCCGCGATGACGTAATCAATGGCCCCGGGTTCACCCTGATCAAGGGACTGCCGACGAAGCAGTGGCCGATCGAGAAGTCGGCAGCGGTCTATCTCGGTATCGGAACCGTCTTCGGCTGGACCCTGAGTCAGAACGGGAAGGGACACGTTCTGGGCCATGTCAAGGTGCGTTTGACAATACCGACGTTGGCTGATATCCAGGACATCGGGAACGACCCTACCCAGATCGACAAGGTGCGGATTTATTCGACCGCCGCGAGGCAGTTCTTCCACACGGACGCCGCCGACATTGTCGGTCTACTTTGTCTTCACCGTGCTAAGGAGGGCGGCGAGAGCGATGTGGTGTCTGCTCATCACCTCTGGAACACCCTGCAAGCCGAACGACCTGACGTCGCCGAGCTGCTCACCAAGCCGAACTGGTACTTTGACCGAAAGGGGGAAGTGTCGGAAGGTCAGAACGGTTGGGTGAAGAAGTCGATCTTCTACTGGCACGACGGCAAGCTCCTCTCGCATTATGACCCGTACTTTGTCAAGTCGAGTAAGCATTCCTAGCCGTTTCATGTTGTATGATAGCGTGCTGACCTTACAGTCGGACGACACGTCGAGGCGGGGCTGATCCCGGGCCACACACGGGAGCAGCTCGAGGCGATCCAGGTCTTCGAAGAGACCGCACAGCGCCTCGCCCTACACATGGTCCTCGAGGTCGGGGACATTCAGCTTGTCGCTGACAGTAAGTGACAACTAATCACCATCCCGCGATCGAAACTCAATTGCAGCGCACGTCTTCCACGCCCGAACAGCATACGTAGACCACCCACCACCCGCCGAGAGAAGACATCTCCTCCGACTATGGCTGTCGACACCCGAAGCCGAGGGCGGATGGAAGCGGCCTTTCCCAGACAGCGGGCTGACAAAGCGAGGCGGTATTCAGGTGAACCAACAGAAAGAGACGTGCCCGCTGGATGCGGAATAGAAAGTGCAACCCTGTTTGTGTCAGCCTTGTATACAGTCCAATGGATCTTCAGCATCACCTCAACACTGGTCTTCCGTCGCAACTCCTATATCTCGACGCTAGAAGCCTTCTCTGTGATCTTCTTGACTCTGTCAAGCCATCATCTCAATAGCCGAGGGACCGGCATTTATTCTCTCGCTCCAGCGTGTTTGATGGGTTGACCCATGCCCTCCCCGCACAAAGAGTGGTTCTTACTGATTGTGTGGCTGTATGCCTGGATATTGCCAGAGTGACCATGTCTCAGCAGGGCATGTTCATCGAGCTGAGACTGAGTGAGGCGGTTTCGTCGTGTCGCGTGATAGATCGCAGACAGATCGCACGCAGTCCTTGACGTTCAAACTGTCAGCTCACAATTGAACCGTGGTCAACGAGTCAGGGTCCACTACTTTCGGTGTCCGCATCCGACAAAGGGGGATCGGGCTAGGAGAAGCTGGAAGTATAAGGGCGGCTATGGGCGTCGGGAAGTCTGGCGTGGTTTCAGGGTGACGAGGCGAGCGCCTTGGAATACAGAGCGAGCAGGGCGCACCGGGAAGTCCAAGCGTATTTGAGCGATTAGGAGAGGAACCACGGTTAGCCATTGACTGTGTTCGTTCCAACTCTTGACTTGGAGTACGTCCGACACGACTGAACAGCGAACTACAAACCAGGAACTCCGCCAGTGTCCACTTTGCCACTCCTTTGGCCTCCTCGAGCCCATCATGACCATCAAGACCACCCAAGGCATACACAACCAGCACTACCGTCGGATATCTCAGTGGCTAGGCGGTCAGGAGGTCTTTACCGGCCCTGCCGACGCCACTCAAGGAACGCCCTGCCGCTCGGACCCCCTTGACGGCGATCAGTGCGTCAGCGTCCACGCTCAGGGGCTGAGCGGTCGGGTACCGCCATCTGCAGTCGCTCTCGCTTCTGCATCTGCAACTTCTGACCATCACCGCCGCTCTCCTGAGACGTTTGCGCCTACCCGGGTGAAGATGCACCCGGCAGTCGAACAGCTTTTCAGCCAGTACAGACCCCCTCCTTCGTCCTCGCACTCTACCCCCTCAACCGCGACCCAGATGGACCCCCGCTATGGCTACGTCGCCCCGCAGACAGCTTATGATAACCTCAGCGTTCCGCCCGCTGTTTCGCCGATGGTCCCCCCTTCCGTCCCGGCACCACCCCCGCACTCGTCCGCTCCCGCGCATCCATCCCGATATGCCTCACACGCCGAGACCGCGGTAAGTGTGTTTCGCTTTTACCCCAGAGGTCTGAGAGTAGCCCTCGGCCGCACAAGTCGACGCCCTGGTGACCGCGGTCATAGCGGAACATCGAGCCAAAGTGTTCGACGCCCAGCAAGCCCTGCAACAGGAGGCGAGCAGGGTTCAGGTGCGTAGACCTCGCTGGACTATATCAACATGACCCGGCTGATGGCAGACATTTGCAACGCGCTATGATAGTGCTCGATCGGAGTTGCAAAGCGTTAAATTGCAGCTCGCCGCGGCTCAGACTACGATGGCCGCCTGGAAGTCGTCGCCACCGAACCAAGCAGAGATGGACATGTTGGCCGCGCGACTCCACACCAAGGACCAGGAGCTACAGCAGGCCAGAGAGGAGCTTGACAAGAAAGAGTCTGCGAATAGGGCCTCGACATCCGCTCTCGCCCGGCAGAAGCAGGATGTCGAGGCGAGACTGAAGGCTCTGACCGCTGAGCTTGTGGCGAGCCGCGCTGACGCGGAAGCGGAGAGAACGAGGCGTTTCGAGGTGGAACGTAAGCGCATTCAGATGGAGGAGAAGTGGCGGATGGTGAGCTCGATGCAACACCCAGCGTTGATAAGCTGATTCGAGGCGAGTCAACCCAAAAGTGGTAGCAGCTCTACCGCCGCCTTGCTGCGTGAGCTTGACGACGTCAAGAACAAGCTCAAGCACCACGAAGAACAGGAGCGCAGGCAGCTGGGCTCTATCGCTCAAGTGGAGGTGACCCGTTCGAGAGCACGCCACAGTGGCAGCATCGCTGATAGTAGGGTGAGAAGGAGAAGCTGCTGGACAAGCAAAAGTCTCTGAGGAAGGAAGCATCGGCCCTGCGAGCCGAGGTGGACATTCTCAAGGAAGGGGTGAGCTGCTTGATGCGCTGTCTGATGGATTAGCTCACTGGTCAGCGCAAAGACCAGGAAAGACTTCAGAAAGATAAGCAGTCGCTGCGCCACAGGCTTGAGGATGCGGTGGGAGATCTCGTCCTCTTATTTCATGGATAGGCATTGACGGAGCAGGATGAGGAATTGGCGAAGTCGCAAAAGGAGATCCGACGCTTGCAGCGACAGGTTCTCCATCTCGATAAAGAAAGGCGGGAATTCAAAGAAGAACTCGCCGAGCTGCGATCGGTAGGTCCTCTTTCAGATATACACTGAGAGCAGCAGATTGTGACGCAGCGAGACGCCCGCCACGTGCATGAAGATCCTTCCCGACTCGGCCGCCACGAGATGAGGCAAACGGACGAGGTGAGTCACCATGAAAGCACCCGCGCCTGCACTTGACTCTAGCACGAGCTACCCGATGATGACGACCCGCCGGAAGAAGAACCAGAAACCGAGGTCAAAATCGAACTGCACGCGCCTGTGCCTCGCACCTTGGCCGACATTCCGTCCCTCGTTGCGCAGAGCACATACGCTCCCTCCTTCGCGGTCAGTTGCCACTGCCAATTATTCGTTCGTTGTCGACTGATGCCCAGCCGTCTGAGGAAATGGCTGCCGAAGACCCACCAGCTCCTACCCCCAGACGGACGCTTGACGACCTCCGTGCGCTTTACGGTCCACCCCAACCTCCCGCGGACCCATATGTGGGCCTAACAGCGAAGGCAAATCCCTGTCCGAGCTGATAGTCAGGCAAATCTCGAAGAGGCGTTGGGGCAAGGAGATGTGACACCGTTCCACGAGGAGCACTCTCGAACCAACTTTTCGTCGTTGGCATCGGCCAGGCCGATCACGAAGACCCACCACAAACCTGCCAAGGAGTGGGAGAAGTTTTACAGCGAGGTCTCGGCTTCTGTTTGATTTGTACAGTTCTACCAACTTGCGCGATACACTTTTCAAAGTCTCTTCACTCTGTGATTAGCATTTTCCCGTCGCCGCACCGCGATGAACGCTCATGTCAAGATTTCGTTAGGGATACATCCAGCACTTTCCACGATATCAATTCTAGCTCATTGCTTCTTGAGCGTCGCACAGCGCTCTTACACCCCCTCAGCTCAATTCAATGCCTCATCACTTCAGTCCGCGACCTGGGTGTAATTGCCCGGGAAGATACCGGTCCTCCCGTCGATCCTGCCTGTCCACCAGTCCTCCGCGCTTTCCGTCCTCTCGATAAGCTCGATCTGGTCACCTGCACGGAAACTCAAATCTCCTTCGGCCTGTCTGTCAGCTTCAAGCACCGGTACACCGCCACGCCGCACTCACTTGCGCCTCGAAATCGAAGATTGCTGTTGCGTACTTGACCGCCGTGTAGCTCGGCTTAGGCTTGAGGGGAGGGGGAGGGGGCGGGGCCTTCTTGATGGAAGACGAGGATGGCGTAGTGGTGTATGGCGGCGGGGCGGCCACCGTTCGAGAGGGCGGGGTGTAGCCCGCTGCCTCGGCCTTTTTGGACGCAAATGACTCTTTGCGCTCCAGGCCTCCGGATGCCCGTGAGGCGATGGAGCCGGAGCGGCCAACGGTTCCGCCCGAGGCGGATCGGTGCTGCTGAAGCAGCTTGGCGGTCGAAACCAGTCGCTTGGTGATGCCCAACTCCTCCATCTGCTCGGCGGCATCTCCGCGTTGCTCGAGGTATATGTTCTCGATATCCTTGCGCGAGAGGTCGTATTTGCCGTCCGAGAAGGACTGGATCTTCTCCAGCATGATATAGTAGACGTTTAGTCTGTTGTAAGCCTGGATCCTATCTGCGGGTCGTCGAGCCGGAGGGTACCCACTGCATATAGTAGAATGAGTGGAACAAGGGGTCGATGAAGCGCGTAGCCATCTGAATGAAAGCCGGCAGCTCAGTCTTGAGCAGGTTATTGTAGTGCTCGTACTCCTCCGAGGCGAGCTCGAAGTCCTGCTCCACCTACGCGTCAGCTGAATTACGCAACTCGCGGTCTCGCGAGCCCACCTTGAAGAGGTTCTTCTCGTCCGACAGCGACTTCTCCTTCTTCTCCCGGAGCTTGTTGAGCGAGTTGTTGTGACGATCATAGTCGACCAGCTTGTGGTCGCGCTTGACGCACGTCTTTCGGATCTTCTTGCAGATGTCCACGAGCTCTTTTGAGGGGGCGACGATTCGGCTATCGATGAGGTCGAGTTCGGGCGCCAGTGTTTCTGACATCAGCTCGCGTTCCGGTCTCCGTGAGTAGCTTGAGTGTAGCATGTCAAGTGTGAGATGGATGGACGGGGCTCACCTCGCAGCTCCTCCATGAGCGTCTGGTAGACCGAGATGTTGTTCAGCGTGACCTCGCTGTGCGGGTGCTTGGACGCGAGGTTGTACTCTGCACCCATGGGCGAGAAGAGCGTAGCCATGGATTGCGAGAAGGTTGAGCCGGATTGTAATAGCGCTGCGCGTCAATCGATGACTTCGCTACCGCCCCAAAGCTCGGCTCACACTGCACCGCATCCCGGAAGACATTCGAGTCCTTGAGCATCTTCTCGCATGCCAGCTCGACCGCCGCGAACTTGCGCTCGCTGCACGTCAGCTTTCGAAAGACTTCAGCCGATCAGCAAGCTTACAAGTCATTGTACTCTGGATCAGTCGACTCTGAAGATCAGCGCGCGACCTAATATCGCGGAAGCAGACAACGTACTCTTGGCCATGCCCATACGGGAGGTCAAGTTGTGCGGAGTCCTGCCGTCAGCGGATGCATGGACGCCAAGCCGTGCTTCGATGAGGGACGTACCGCTGGAGGACCTTGGTAAAGCCCTTCATGATGGATGCGGTATAGAAAGGAGTGGATGAAGAGTCAAGTGTGGGAGTCTTGGATGGCGGTGACGAATACGGTCATTGCTGGCACCCGAAGCCAAGACAGCCCGGCCGCAGTCCACCCACTCCGGACGCCGCTGGCCCTTGCGTAAAGTCTATCTGGTCCCTCCCTTTTAACTACTCACCCTCACACCGGTCTGTCCGTCGCCGATGATCGTGCGTTCATTGCAGACAACTGGCTCACTGCTCATCCCTGCCTTCGCTCAACCCTCCTCGCATCTTCTCGCTCGCTTGCATCCACTGGCGACAGTCGATCCTCATCCGCCAGCATGTCATCGGAACTCTGCCCAGCATGGGCCTATTTCTTCGGGTCCGTCCTGTCTCAGCGCGGTCCCACACGCATCAGCTAACAGACAGCTTTGCCGGCGTCACCAGCGCTGTAAGCTAACTGGTGATTACGAAGAGCGTCAAAGCTCACCTGCAGATGGTCTTTTCAACGGTCGGGGCCGCGTACGGAACGTCGAAAGCAGGCATCGGAATCGCTGGTCTCGGTACATTCCGGTACGTCCTGCCTATCCTCTGCCCTTGGCGAATGCTCGCTGACGAGCAGACCTGACTTGATTATGAAGGTGAGAAGCCACAGCTGAGGATGTTGAGAGACAGCTGACCAAGTGTAGTCCTTGATCCCCGTTGTTGTGAGTCCATCCAGATTACATGTGCGCTATTGAAGCTGATAGCAGATGTCTGGTAGTGAGTCTCTCGCTTAGAAGTATCGCCCCATGTGCTCACCCTCAGTCATCGCCGTCTACGGCCTGGTCGTCTCCGTCTTGATCGCTGGAGGTAGTGAGTCAAATGCCAGCTCAAGCATGACGTAGAGCTGATGTCAGTTTCCCCATCCGAGCCGTACTCGCTCTTCGCCGGATTCATCCACCTCGCTGCCGGTCTAGGTAAGCGATTTCCTCAGCGGCCACCTGACGTAGCTGACGTGTAGCATGTGGGTTCACTGGTCTCGCAGCTGGATACGCCATTGGTATTGTTGGAGACGCTGTAAGTTGTCGGCGCTTGAAGCTAGTTCGAACTGACCCTAGTGCGTTCGAGCATACCTGTACGAGTCAAAGGTCTTTGTCTCGATGGTCCTGATTCTCATTTTCGCGTAAGTCTTCTCATAACGCTCGTGCAAGTTCGACGGAAGCTGACCGTCTAGAGAGGTCATCGTAAGCGGGACGGCGCCAGTCGCCGTGTATCAAAGCTAACGTGTAGGGTCTGTATGGTCTTATTGTCGCCCTTATCCTCAACACGACCGTAGGAGACGCCGTCTGCGGCGCATAGACACGCCTTCGCCCCTCATGACGCCACAACACAGCTAGACGGAATGCATTGATTATATGCCATGCGCAGGGATAACGAATTCTATCGCATGTCTATCGGTGTTTTCGCCCCTGGTACTCACACCAGACCCACAGCTTCTGCACGATCGCAGCGTTGTCCAGATCGGGCCTAGCAATACCGATCCTCTGGAACGGGACGATGTACTCCCCGCTGAGCTTCTTGGCCTCCTCCTCTGGGCACGTCGCCGCCCAGAGCTGGTTTGATGCTCCGACGGGAGCCGGCTTGGTGATGATGTGCTGCTGTCAGTCTTGCGCTTTGGGTGACATGCCTCTCAGCACAGTGAGCTCACCCGTATCCACGGAATCCATTTGAAGATGAATGGCGTGAGCGACATGTGTTGCGCGAGGTTTGTAGCGATGAGACCTGCTGTCAGCGAAGACCCCTGATAGGCGGGGAAACAGGACATACCGGGGTGAACAGCGATCGAAATGATCTGCGCCGTCTCGCTGACAGCGTCTGAGATCGTGAGGGCCCGCTTCTGCCGCCCTGACTCGGGTCCATAGCGCCAGTGCAGATACCGCGCCAGCGCGACGTTGCCCCACTTGCTCTGCCCGTAGGCTGTCCACCTGTCGGGCTCGTTCTCCCCTCGACGGGGCTTGCTATCGGCCGCAGTCCCTGCCGATGTCGTGTTGAGGACGATCTGCTTGGGGTCAAAGGCCGGGTGCGGCGCGAGTGAGTGGCCCGCAGAAGATGTGGAGATGACTCGCGCGAGGTGTGGCGAGGTGCGGGACGTCTCGAGTAGGAGCGGGAGCAGTTGGGATATGAGTCGTTGATGACCCAGGCACTGGCAGTCAATCTTCTTCGAAGCCGTCGAATGCAGTCGTGGCTGAACGTACGTTCGTGCCGAACTGCAGCGCATAGCCCTGCTTGGTGTGCATGCCCTCTGGGCTGCTCGTCAGCGGGGTTTGGGAGGCGCGAGGGTTGCTGCTCACGAGACCATCACGCCAGCGTTCGCGAACAGCACATCCAATCGCTTCTCCCGTCTGCCATTAGCTCAAGTATGGGTACAGCCATGCAGCAGCGCGATGATCGTTGTCCAGCGCAGTGCCAAGTGCCCCTGCCGACTCACGTCTTGAACTCCTCTGCAAACGCCGAGATGCTCCCAAAGTCCGCCAGATCAAGTTGCAGGCACTCGATATGGCCCTTACTAGCAGGGGGAGGGGTGGCAGGGTACGTCACGCCCAGGATACCAAACTCCCCGCCGCGCTTGATATCCTCAATAGCCTTCCGCCCCTTCTCGAGGTCCCTGCACGCGAGGTACACCTTCGCTCCGGCGTGGTACAGCGCTTTACACGTCTCGTAGCCCGTCCCCGAGTTGCCGCCCGTGACTATGATCACCTGCAGTCAGCGCCGCACCTATAGAAGCAGCGAGTTGGTGGACGAAGGCCAGTGTGCGCCCGGGCAACAGGCACGACGCGTACCTTGCCCTCTTGGGAGTCGAGGTCGGCGGTGGACCATCGTGGTCGGATCCAGAAGAAGATCGGCAGACCGGAGTAGATCGTGCAGTTCCATGAATGCGCCGCGACCTGCAAGAAGCTTGAGAAGGCGCCCATGGCTGGTCGCGCTTGAGGGGAAGATCTGGGGGTGATAGCGCAGCAGTCCAAGCGAAGTACAATATTCGGACGTGACTATTTCGACCACTTCAACCGGCTGTAGAGCTGTTTCAAAAGCCGGGAAATCCGGCGCGATCCGACTCGCCGATGTAGTATAGTATGCATGGGTTGTGGATGTCTACTGCGTCTAAAGCCCAGAATGATTGTATTTAATAGGACCGTGTGTAAGTAGATAGGTCACGTCTATCCGGGACCAGCTATCATAGGGGTTGCTCCAGTGGAGCATCCTCCTTAGGCCGCAGGATCCCCGCCCAAACTGCCATATTCCCCCTCTTGAGCGAATCTTCATACTTGGCCCAATCGCGGACCTTGCCCGGGTTCTTGATACCTTCGCGTCGTAGTTGAGCGATCGCTTCGACCTCGGTCGAGCCTGTCTCGTAAGACACCACGCCAGGCGGAGCGAGGTAGGGGTATGCCTCGAGCACGTCCTCGCCAGCCAGAACGGGAGTCTGCCCATCAGCATTGGCACGCTTCTCTGGCGGATCGTGACGAGATTGCACAGACGTACGCGGGCGATGAGTGCAGCTGAGATGGCCGCAGATGCTCGGTGGTCGTGATACAGCCTCTTCTTGAAGGCGGGGATGATCAAGTCCTGCCGTCAGACTGGAACGCGCTTCGTGGCGCACGCCAAAACTCACGACATCGCCGATGATTTTATAGAACTCGTCATAGCCCAGATCTTCGTGGATCACGATGACCGGCTCGAGCGCCGCGGGGAGGACCGGTGCAGCGGACGGGTCCGGCTTGCCGACGAGATGCAGCTTGAAAGGATTGCTGACCACGGGGACGAATGAGATCTGATCTGGGTCGTCGCCCATTTTCTGTTTGCGGTAGCCCCACGAGCTTGGGTTGGCTGTCGTCAGCTCGGTCTGACCAGCAGCAGGGATCAAGACGGCAAGAGACAGGACAACTCACCCGACATTGCCGTGAGCAGTTCCGCCGTGATCTCCTCATACCGCCTCGCCCAGTTGATCATCCTCCCGAGAATGGCCGCCGAGTTGGGCACTCGCTGATGCTGCGTCGCGGAGCGAATCGCGTCTGGGAGCAGGAATACCTGCCATCAGACCGATGTCGCGCGTGTCCGAGCAACGCGGCTCGTCCGTCCGAACAGCTTACAGGGGTGAACGTGCCCACTGGGACTGCCGCCCACGCCGGGTCTTCCTGTTGCCACTTCTTCAACGCCCTCCGGACATCCTCGCTAGCGTGTTCCACCAGGGTGAGGATCGACAGCCGTCCTTCGATCGCGAGCGCATGCAGGTGCAGCACATTCCGGTCGTTGTCGAATCCTTCCATCTCGTGCGGCAAGCAGATGACCGGGACAGAGGACTGCATGATCACCTCAAAATGCCGGCCGAAGTCGTACCAGAATTTGGCATCGCCTGAGATCAGCACGGGGCGGGGAGACTGCTCCGAGTCATCGGACTGAGGTACTCACAGGTCGTTATCACCAGGGCGTCCAGGTCGGGAGTCTCACTCTGCAGCCGGGCCTCGAGATCTTTGAGCGGCGCTGGTGATTGTGGGTACACGTCCGCCATGACCTGATCAAAGCCGGCCGTGAACGGCCTTGGTCCTGCAAGTCAGCTGGCTGTCCAGTCTGTCCAAGACACCGCGCAATGCAGGGTGGGGGCTTACGGTACAAGGTGGTGTCGGCGTCCAGGTCGCGCAAGACAGTCAACACCGATCCAATCACCTCTATCATGAGCAGCTGGCAGCTATCGATCCACCGAGCGGCTCCACTCACCATCATGGTGAGCAGTCACCTCCAAAACTCCCACCTGCAACCCCCGAACATGGCTATACGGCTCCACGGAAGACCACAGGGGGTTCCGCCATTCCTGGACGGAAGTCGATTGCTCGAATGGGTTGAAGATCAGCACTGCAGCCGCGCACAAGATGAGGAAGAGCGTGAGGTTCGCTCGGCGGGTGAGCTTGGTGAGGATGTAGCCGAAAGGGACGTTGAGTGACTGTTGTCGGTCGTCAACGCGACTACTGATCGCACCCGAGTACATTGTGGCGCGTAGGACCCGAGGCTGTTTTCCGGGAGGGTTGCTTCGTCGAAAGCGAACAGACGCTGAAGGTCGTAACTACGAGGACGTGTCAAGGTCGTCGAGAGAGCAGAAGGTTTCAAACGGCACGGGAACATTCCCAAAGGCAGGCTGGCTTAGTCTGGGCGAGACAGGCATGTGAGTTCGGTAGGCCGAATGGTGGGTCCGCAACATCCTTCCGCGCACCTGTGCCGACAGTATAACGGCCTCGATTCCTCATCGACTGCGACCCAAGGGGATCGATTGAATGCTTCCCCATCAGGTCACCCGAAAGACCCAGCTTCACTGCGTTGCGATGATCTGCCGAACGCTAGAAGGCAAGAAGCCACGACGTTCGGATGCCGGGAAACTCTGACCTGGATTCTTCCCTTGCGCCATTTTGACCCCGCCTTGCCTAATCGCCCTACCCCTACAGTCACCAAACACTCCGAGGTCTTCCCATCTTCAAATCATCATGGTCACATCGGGATACAAACAGACAGAATACAACCACCCTCCGAATCATCGCTGTTCCCTCTTATGATATATACACTTTCCTCAACCTGTCAAAGCTGCACGACTCGCGTGTCCGCGGACATGTGACCACATTGAAGTTATTGGTGGCCATGTCCTTGAGCGCCTGCGCGTCAGCTCGGAGCCGAGATAGTCCACCGTGACGCGACTCACATTGTACGAGTACACGTAGCCGTTAGGGAAGGCCATCGGCGGGTTCGAGCTGTCCATGACCTTGCCGCTGATCCGGCACACGAGCGTCGAGATGACATGATGCGACATGGGCACCTCGCTGGCAAGTATGACGAGGTCGGGCGCGCAAGTCGGACAGTCCACGTTGCCCGTGATCTCCTCCTCGACCGCCTGCGGTGCCTGGCGGGGCGAGTCGGGCACGAGGGGCGAAGACATGACAAAGTCGCCGAAAGTGGTGTGCATGGGCGGCGCGGCAGGTAGAAGCGGGACAGTCGGCGACGTGGGAGACGATGGATCCGGGCGGTGGTGCTGGGCGCAGGAGGGTAGTCGCAGGGTAGACAACCCCGCGGAGAGTGCGAGAGAGAGGAGAGGCTGCCCGGGAAGAGCGTAGAGCGTGAGGAACGTCTTGCGGAACTCTTGCTGCACGAAACGCCACTGCGCTCGATCGTACAGGTACTGGATATGAGTCCTCCGCTGCACATATGTGTTGCCGACTCACGCGGTAGAGCTTCACGCCGGTTTTCTCGCCGAAGGACAGTAACGCCATGAGGTGCTGGATCTCCGCCATATGCGTCGGCGCCCATGGCGCTAGGTTCTTCCGCGCATAAACGATTGCCGTTGAAATATCGCGCTTGCGGCATAATTCAATAAACTCTTGCATTCGCAAGACGAACTCGATGTCGTTCTGCCATGAGCACTCTGAGCTTGACCCCGTTTGTCCGAACCCACCTTGGTCTTCTTGAGCGTTCCTCGGTGCTCGCCGCACCATGCCAGGGCCTCAGCGACCGAGTGCTTCTCCACCAGCGCCGTCTCGATCTTGATGAGCTCTGCAAAGAGCTTCACGTCGACGAGTTCCTGCTGTCAGTTTGTGAACCTTGATTGGCAATGTCGCAGCCGCGCTCACCTCGATCCCCTTGGCCGAGACCATCGCCCGCGCCGTGTTGATACGGCCTGTCCGGAGGAGGTAGTCCACTATGTAACGGTCAAATGTGTTGTCCCCGTCTTTTTCCGCTCCGCTAGCCATCAGCGAGCGTGCCAGGCCTCATGACTGCGCGAGCTCACCTTGAAACTCCGCCGCGAGGCGCATCACCGGGCGGCTTAGATAGATGATCCAGGTAGGTGACTCTTGACCGAAGGGTAGTTGGTGTCGACTCGTTCGGCTGCAGATCGTCCAGCTACATATGAGCATCCATGACAGAGTTTGTCGGATACGTAGCGCGTACCTTCCGCTTCAGTCCCCGCACCCGCTCGCCAGCTTGATCCAGCTTGCCCAGTGTGCTTTCCCGTTGCTCCGGCGTTGGATTACTGTCAAGCGACTTCAGCAGGGAGTTCAATGCGGACTGTGATCAGCCTATGTAGCCATTGATCCAATGGGACTCCTCACCTGCACCTGCGTGAAGTCACGCTCGACGTGTCGCTGTGCGGCTCGATGAGAACGGCGAAGCAGCTCATATGGTGTCTATGGTCAGCACGGTCCGGATCCGCGCCTTTGTAACGACGTACTCGGACGAGCGGCTCTTCGAGCAAGAGCGCCGGGTCAATGGCCTTTGGAGGCGGCATCGTGTGACAGGGCGTGAGCAAGCAGATACGAAGGTGTTGTACAGATTCAACGAAAGGTGCCTATCCCTATGTGACGCAGTGGCCAACTAGCCGGTTCGGACTTCGCCGGCGAAGCCATTACCAGACCCCTTGCCGCTGTTCATTATGGTCATCATCGCAGCACAACATCCGACTACAAGGTCTTCTCCCAACACTGTCTGAAAGAGTGAATGCTGCATAACAGGTCATCGTGATGGGTCGTCAAGATCATAGCAAGTCATCCGCCCAAACTCCGTTTGAGCCCATTCCACAACCTAGCCTGCTCCTCCTTCCCGACCTCTCGGAACACGATCGGCCCTTCCTCAACCCTTGACGCCGTGCTCGCTACCGACGCATCCCGCGCGTGACCTTTCCTTATCGGGCTAAGAGGTACAGGAGGTCGGGTCGCCTGGGTGTCCGGGTACAGCGAAGAGCGGGACGCAGAATGCAGAGCACGTTGAGCCGTCATCGACAGGAAGGTCTGATGCGAGTGGTGATATAGCCTTCTCGTCAGATACGGCGGAAGGGTGTAGCCTGTCAGCTTACGACCATATCTGTCTGTTCGTCGCTTCGTGTTCCGTTATAGTCTTCAGCGCAGACGTCTTGAAGCTCTCTTTGAGGCTGTGGAGGATATGCGGTACGTGATCGATGCGTGGCCTGTAAGTGAGCGCGGCACCGCGGCGCATGGCTCGAACCCACCGCCACTGTGTGAGACGTCCTCGAGGTGTCCATACCTTGGTCTTCGGATCAACCATAGCTGCTGTCAGTGTCGCTCGTCTCGTAACCGAGTCCAGGGACGCACGGTGGAAGACGTCCGAGTCGAACCGGACAGTCGGGGCAGATTGCGGATACGATGACGGAAAGAGGACTGAGAAACGTAGTACAGAGCCGGCGTATGGTCCTGACTGTCAGACCGGTATGTTTCATACACCTTGCCCGGGCGGCGAGGGCTTACCACGATGGACAAAGAAGCAGCCATGCCATTTGAGTAGGGTGTCGGGCGAAGGGATGACATACATGCCCGTGGGGCAGTTGCCCGCTGCTCTCAGAGAAGCACTGAGAGTCAGCTCAGAGCTCACGGCGCAGTCTTGATGCCTGCAGCTGGCATCCCGCCGCTACGTACTGCTCTATGGCCAGCTCGGACGCGAGCAACGGCGATACATCGAGGCCAGGCGAGCTTGCTGATGTGTCCTTGGTGGGCGTGCTTGATCTGCCACCGAACATGATTTGTTAACGGTCCTCCATACGACAGGCTTCGGCTGATGTCTTTAGCCGATGCGTCAATCTGCCCTCAGAGATGTGTGATCTACACCTGAACACGGCCAGCTGCATGACTGGTGTCCGAGATGGACTGGGTGGGAGGATTTACCCAAAGCGGCAACTCTGTATGTCGCGTCATGCCGGTTCCGTTACTGCCGTTTCAGCATCCACTGCTATCTCATCCGTCTCCCTCATCTTCACAATCCCGATTACTTTGAACGGCCCATAAACCATTCGCACATACCAGACGGCGTTCGATTCAAGCCACTGCGATTTAAGTCTCCTCTTCCTGCTCGCGGCGCCTCACGCTCCTTTAGCAGAGCCACCATGGTGCTGGTTCTCGTCATTGGTGACCTCCACATCCCGACCCTCACGCACGACCTTCCCGCCAAATTCAAGAAGCTCCTAGTGGGTTCAGTCCTACTCATACATAGCGACTCTCAGCTGATAATAGGTACCGGGCAAGATCGGGCAGATAATATGTACTGGCAACGTGTCTGATCGCGAAACGTACGACTACCTGCGCACAATCGCGCCCGACGTTCATGTCGTCCGGGGCGAGTTTGACGAGGTGAGTATGAGCGTCCGTGGATTCACCGCAACGCTTCCCAACCTTCGTCTGACCGCTTTCTCCGCCGCCTGAGTGAACGATTGAAGCTGACACGCAGAACCCACATTTCCCGCTCTCACTCACGGTCCATCATCAGTCAATACGTATCGGCGTTGTGCATGGACAACAGATCGTGCCGGCTGGAGACGCCGATATGCTCGCAGCACTGGCGAGGCAGATGGACGTGGATGTGTTGGTCTCGGGTGGAACGCACCGGTACGTCCTCGCCCATACGAAGGCTGCTGCTACAGGCGGTCCGTTGTCTTAAGCTTACTCCAGGTTCGAGGCGTTTGAGTTTGAGGGAAGGTTTTTCGTGAATCCGGGCTCTGCGACCGGTGCATGGTCAGGCTTGTGGAACGGGTGAGTCTGGGAGATCGGGTGGGAAGAGCTTCGGCTGACGATAGCGACGCGACGCCCTCGTTTGCACTGATGGACGTTCAGGGACCCGTCATCGTCACATACGTGTACCAGCTCGTCGAGGGAGAGGTGAGCGAGGCGGTCCCGACCGTACACAGCCGAATCTGACGCGCAGGTCAAGGTCGACAAGGTTGAGTACAGGCGGCCGGACCCACCCAAGACAGAGCAGGCGCCAGCGCACCGGCCAGAGGTCGCTGCCGGGTGGTAGTAGACCGACTTGTTGTATCACATTCGCTTCGTCATGCTATTCTAATCAACATCGGCATGTCATGGCTGTCTCACACGTGAGCGCGACGGGGCGACGTGAATGTTGCGAACGTCGGTCGATCCAGGTTTCGGTCCGTCGCACTTGGCCGACGGTCTTACGGACAAGTCCATCCCGCGTCTACGCGACACATTGGCTGAGGTCGAATAACGGGTAGAGGACCCCAAGGTGCAAGTGGGCCCCAGATAGACCGCGAGAGAAGCGATAGGCCGGGACAAGACTGACGGGGAAGACTGGCACCCGGGGCACTGAGCGCGAAACTCTGATCGCCGCTCAGGTCGCCGCTCGGGAGTGGCGACACGGCGGGGGCGGCGCATCTCAGATCCACCTGTAGCGTGGACATATCTGAGCTGTGCAGCGCAGGCAAGGCTCTTCAGCTGCAGGCGCGGTCAAAGTGGGCTGATGATGTGGTTCAAGGATGCGAATGTCCAGGTGAGACGAGCGTGAGTGTTTGCAGGCGCTTGTAAGCGCAGGAATGTGCGGCGATCTCACGAGTGGGCCATACAAGGGCGTGAGCGCCAATGAGCCGACATGCTGGTCTCGAGGATGAGCATGAGATCGGGATACTGCGACGGAGAAAGCTAAGCGAACGAGACTATCCGTTACGTTCGGAAAAGACCTGCTTCGTGGTCTGCATAGACTTGCAATGAAGGAATGTCGTCTGCGGGACAAGCGACTTGTTCACAGTCATCATGGTCAAGTATGTCCAGCAGAGGCCACCCTCCCTAGCCCACAAGCGTCTCGTCAGGAGACCATATATAGATGCGTCCACGCCTGCCCGCGGGTCCAGGACATTGAGCTTGGTGCCCATAGTCATGGGAAGGTCCACACACCGACGGCGGGCAGCGGAGTGTCTTAGGCAACGGACACTTCGTCGTCCTAGTCGGACCGCGGACCGGATGGGTGGCCCGCACACCATATCCGGAGAGACACACCGCATGTGGCAGCCGCCAATGCGCACACACCGTCCGCAGCGGATCCCCGACATGATCGGAGTGCGCCGTCTCCCACATCCAGAACGAAGTCGCACGCTCGAATGTTGAGATCTGCGCGACCTGCACGTGGGCGGCTGTTCTGGCCATCGACTTTTGCTCCCGGCACAAGAATCTCACCGACGATGACCCGTGCGGGGTCGATTTTGTTTGAGAGTCCGGGGAATGCTCGGACACACGGTGAAAGAAAGTATGAATGGGTCGCGTGGTGACGCGCCGGTGACGGTGGTCAGTTATCCCATCCGCTCCGCGCGGCGTGAATGTACCGCCATCAGTCACGAGCCCTCAGGCACAGCGGTCATTGTGTTGCGACGACCGGGCTCACGAGCTTTTGAGTCAGAGCTTGTAGTGCCGCACGTAATGTCGTCCGGTGCTAACGTGCGTATTCACATGTCTTAGCGCATGCTGATGTCAGACACCATCCAGCCGCGATGTTTAGCCTTGTTCCAGCAATCGGACGATCGAGCATAGCAGCCGAAAGCAGTCCACAGCCTGCTGTTACCGGCGGGTGCGTATGCTCACATCCGCATTACCACATGAGCACGACGGCCGGGCGTACGACAGGCTCCATCAGCTGATGACACTCGCGCGTGCCTTCTGACCCACACGTTTAGTCTGCTGCGATGCGGGCCAGACTGATGTCACGATGTCTGCGTTGTCCACCAAACGTCACACGCTCGACTCCCTGCTGCGTCACTCGCCAAGACCGGTCGCGCGGCGGATGACCAGCGATACAAGTCCGCTCTTCTGGGCGTGGGAATCCACCGGAAACAGACTCGATCCGATTCCAACGAGTCGCACATCCCTGACGCATTGGCACACAAGCCAGAGGCGGGCCAAGCGGTGAAAACGGCTCGCCCCACGTTCATGTCAGCATGTGACCGTCAGGCTGACACATCCGCTATGATGCACGATGCACCCCAGCACGCTTATTCGGGCTGTTGTCGGCAGAATTGAGGTTGGAGCACGTCGCAAGCCGCGTTTCCCCAGAACGACGAGAGACACGCATTCGTGGCAAGCTGTGTATGGCAAAGTGAGACCGTGTGCAAAGTTGGGTTTGAGCGCCTGTGCAACGCAAGGTGAACATAGATCATGTCAGCCTTCACAGAACTGCTTGCATGGAACGAGCGTGGATCGTCTCGCGGACGCGGAGCCGAAACCGAAGTGCTGTAATAAGTTCAAGCCCCGGGTCGATTAGTCTTGAGACAGGAAACAAGCGTGTGCTGGAATCGTCGATCACGTATCGTGGCTAGGCGAACCGAAACATCGCCTTTCCCACGATCCTGTTCCGCCCCTGAACCTTGTCGCTCGATGAACGGACGACAAGCAGACGAAATGGACCTTGCGCATCGGATGTTTCATTGTTTGCCTTTTGGCTGGTAGTCACGGTCCCAGATCCGTCTGTCACCGTGGGGACGCACGTCCGGTAAACGAGTTGCCGCAAAGCTTGAGCGGCATGTGCGGTGGAGGTCCACCACGGTGAAGCGAGTCTTCGCTAATCGGAGTGCCCGCGCGTGGCCCTAAGGCTTTGCGGCAGGGACGAGAGACAACGGCATGCAACACCGCCTACTCAATTGCCGTCATAGCTGTCTCCTCGCAAGCGGCCAAGCCTTCCCATGAGACCGTGAGATGCACAGACCCCTTCGGCGGGACCAGCCACAGAAGCGCTACATGCGGTTCACTGCTCTGCCCCCGGTGGAAGGAAGCTCGGCTTGGGCGGTTCGCGGACCGGGGAGCCCAGTCTCTCCCTGCGCAGACTGCACCTCCGCCGCAGCACGGCTTTGTTTCCCCAATGAGCCACAGCCCGATTTCACCCGCCTCTCTGTCCGCCGGCGGTAATGGAGCCGGTTGGGTTTCAGGGTGGTGCAATAACATGGATCTACCCCACAAGAAGGAACAAGACGGGCTCGCACGACGTTCCGCGCACAAAGCAGATGCTTGTCAGGAACGAGCACCAAGCATTTGTAGGGATCTACGCCACGATCAGGGCGACGAGCTAGCGAAGTCACGCTTGCGGGAGAGACTAGAGTCGCTCCGCTCACAATCCGTGCAGGGTATCGCAGGGCCACGCCAGGTTTGTCGATGTTTCCAAGCCCTGAGGGGCGAGCTTGCGCGGGTGATCCTTGCGAGCATTTGCGGGGATTGAACGGCTAAAAGGGAGAAAAATTCCCGGATTTCCGATCGAAAGCGCGGGACGACCGATTCTAGTAGAAACTGGTCAGTCCCCGATCAACCTCTGCGCCGCACCGGGTGATGCCCGCCACAGCACGTAGGCTATCTCGGTCGACGCAAACATCAGCCCCGTGGGCGTGGAGGCAGATACATGCATGGGCAACCCGCTGTGTAAGCCGCATGGGTACGCCGATTTGTCCGGAGTAGAGAACATCGCGTTGTCAGCGGTCAACCCGGCGTATGGCTGCATGTATCGGATGTAGAAACGGGCGGCCGCCTAGATGGCGAAAGACACAGCCACGTAGGCCGTGTGTGAGACATGGGAGCAGAGGTTGATGGGGAGCCCAAGCCTGTGACGGGTCTCGGTAAAACGAGAAACGAGACGCACCGGAGAACATATCCCGGCGGTGCGGTTCGGTGCTGGGCCGAGTCGGCTGCGGCATCGCTAGTAGACGTGCTGCTTGCTGAGGGTCTCGCGGTGACAAGCGGGTATTTCCCGGGTGTGGAGCACCCTCCGCAAAGGGGATCGCGCACGACGCCTCGGAGTCAGAGTGAGCACGCGTCCCCCGAATACCTCGGATGCCTCGGTCCGTCGTTTACAGCACAATCTCGTCGATTGACGTAAACCTTTTCCCCCTCTAACACCCTGAATCGGCCGCCCCTGATGGATACCCACAAGCAGCAACAGCGCTCAATGAGCGGCCCAGCCTCGGTCTTACGGTGCGTGGGTGGAACCGGACGACTTCCCGGACGAATGGATATTCCCCCCCCCCCCTGA
>CAUG01000068.1:0-62423 GCA_000442785.1 Papiliotrema flavescens NRRL Y-50378
GCATGGCGGGGTTGAAGCCGCCATTGGCGGACGACAGCGCGGCAAGCTGTTGCGGGTTGAGACCGGGCGGCGCCGGCGACGGCGTGGACGGGTTGCTGGGTTGCGTCTGCGGTGGACGAAATTGCGGCGTGGACGATTGAGGATTCGGATACGTCGAGTTGGTCATCGACGCAGGGAGACGTGGGGGCGGGGCCTGTTGTGGAGTCGATGAAGGCGCAGATGCCTGGGCGCTCGACTGAGGTTCGGACTGTCGTCGGGACATCGAGGCCGGGGCGGTGGGCGGGGGAAGCGCTTCGACATTGCTCCGTGGCGTCCCATTGGTCATACCAAGCGTGTTTGGCTCCATCTTGGGGGGAGGAGGGGGAGGCGCCGGCTTATCTTCCGGCGGCTCCTTGCCGTGCGTGTAGTATTCTGTGGACCCGCGGTCGAAGTGATATGATTGCGAGTTGTAGTCCCACTGCGGTCCGCGGTCTTTCCGTGCTTGTATCAGGAGGTGGTTCCTGTCATAAGCGAGGTGCTACTCTCGAAGTACTCGCCCCACTGACCAGTACGATGCGCTGTCCGGTATTGACCCTCTGCTCTTTGCGTCCAGACCATCAGTCAGTGCCGCGGACGCAGGCGGCTCTTTCGGCGTCGGTGCCAGAAACGTTTCGTAATCCACCTTCTCCCCTTCCGCCTCCAGCTTTGCAATCTCCGCCAGCTTCTTCTGCCTCTGCTTCCAATGCAGCCCCGCCAGACCCGGTATCTTTGGCCGTTTCTTCTCGCTGCCCTCCTCCGCTCCTGGCGTCCCCGCCGGGCTTGCTATTGACGCGGTGTCATCCTCCAGAGGTCGTTTCACGCCAGTGTGCATCGGCGTCAGGGGCAGCGGTACCGAAACGGGCGGAGGCGAGCGATGTAAGACGGTCGTATAGTACTCGGCCCGTTGCTGTGGTGACATGAATGCCTCGATGTCGAACATCTGGCCCCTTTGTTGCGCGAGCTGCTGCGCGTACAGCAGCACCTGGAGCGAGGGCGGTCCAGACATGGTCGATTTGGACGACTCGCCCGACGATGGCGGTTTCGAGGAGGAAGAAGGGGCGGAGGGTGCAGAAGGAGAGGGGAGGATGAGGGTGATGGGTTTGGCGGGATGGCGAGGCATGTTGGGCGGTGCGTCTAGTTCTAGTTCACTTGCGAAGGCCGGATCTCCGGCGAGAAAGGACGGGTCGGGGACCCGAAGCAGATCGTCGTCGGGTAGCCTTACGGTTGCGGGCTCGCGGGGAGACGAACGTCGCTTCGGCCTACCGGGCGAGACCTACAGGTCGACAAATGGACGCGTCGCTCGTTTCAATGTGGGCCTTGTTGTTCGTCTTCCCCCCCGTCTGTCCCGTTCGTATCAGAACGATACCCGCAGATCCGCTGCGCTGCGCCTTGCCGTCGTCTATGCGTTATCGATAAAGAGAGGCCCGTTGGCCCGTGACGCGATCCGATCTGCGCGTGGAGGGAGGGGGTGCGACGTGGGCGGGCGGGCGTGTTATCGGGAACAAAGGTTAATCACAGGGTCAATCGATATCATTGGGAACAACAGCCCAAACTCGCTTCTCCAATGCGCTTGCCAGGCAGCAGTTTGCCGCATTTGGCAATTTTCACATTTCGGCTCGGCGTCTTGCATCCGACCATCCCTACAAGTCGTGTGCACGTCGGCCGATTAGAGAACCACGCATACAGCAAACAGTGCAGGCATTGCGACGAAGCGATCCTGGTAGGGTTCCTGGTCATGCCGAAAAGCATCTATAGAATGCACGGATGGCGATGCGTGTACACAGCAGACAACGCTGCAGCTAACCCCATCTCCCCCTTGTCCCTCACGCATTGCACCAGCGGTTCCCCCATCTGTCCGATGCAGGTAATCCGTTCGCAGCGTCTCCGTCACCCTCATCATTCTCCTCCCCTAGAAACGCATAGCTCTTCTGTGCATTCACCGTTCGACGAGGGCATCGCAACTGCACGAAGGCAGGGCATTGCCGATCCGCCCTGTTGCAGATGCTCAGGCACGGCAAGAGCTCCGTGTAAGCATATGGCGGCGTGATTCCGGACACGCGTGGACTTGCCGACGCCCGAACGATTGTCTGAGGTGTAATAGGGCCGTTGGAGGCGGCTGCGGAGGCGCATTGCGGCACGGTAATCCGGCAGATCCAATCGCGGTACGCGCTGTAGCAGTCTGCGCAGCTGGACACGTGCGAGAACAAGTCTCGGCCGCAGGCCGATGACAGCAGCGTCGTAGAGAAGTGGTCAAGGGATGTGGTGATGACGGAAGCGATGTCGTCGGGTATAGTGTCAAGCGGGAAGGGAGTCGTGGTGTCCGGCAAGGTGGTGGTGTTCGCCTGGAGGGGTGCTGCGTAGGCTATTCCAGGGCATAGGGTGTTGGGCACGATCAACTGACAAGGGAACGAAGCTGATGTCAAACCTTGCTCGGGACCATTGCCGTTGCAACTCACCCTCTTTTGTCGAGAACCACATCGACTCTGTGATTCCGCCTTGATCGTCCACCAACCAGGCGGTGTAGTTCGTCTGGGCGACAAGTCCGCCCACCACCCACATCGTCCGAAACCCTTCAACTCCGCCGACAGACATCCATCTGGTTGTGGCATTCACTAGCATATTTGCTGGGCTGGCAACGTAGCCGGTAGACGTATTCGCCGCCAGAGTGGCGCAGAGGGAGTTGTCCAGGCCGTCATTGACCGGCGAGGAGCCAGTGGGAACGATGACCGGACGAAAATTGTTGCCGAGGGATGTCAAGTTGGTTTGCGAACCTGGACCAGGGTATGAGTCAAACACCATTTGAGCGGGAGAAAGGGTGTAGTTTGGGTACGACGGCTCTGGTTGAGACGACGCCATGAGCAGCGGCGAGAGCAGCAAGGCGGAATTCGGGGTGGTATCGCCCAGGAATATTGTGGCCGGCGAGATGTAATGGCGTGGTCCTGTTGTCAGAGGAAGAATCTATAGTGTTTACGACAGGCACTCACTTCGCGTCGAAGCACCAATCTCCAGAACAATGTCGCCTAGGTCGCCGGGTAAAGTCGAGTTATCAAACGTACCATCGGCATCCAGCCCTATCGCCAGCAGCAAGCTCGCCTGGAATTGATCATCAGGCTCATTGGTCGTCCAATTCGCGAAACCCTTGCTCCATTCCAAAATCCATGGATCTCCGTTCCTGTCGACTTTGTTTGGAGTACTCAGCCCACCAGAGTCCGGGTCCGAAGTCGTGCGTCCCAAGGCAAAGCTCGGCGGGGACTGCAATGACACGATCGCTGATGGCAAGACCGATGTATTTGTTCCGAGAGCACAAATGTTCAAGGTGATGAACAGCGAGGGCGTCTGCGGGAATTCGATTTGAATAGCGGGGCTCGATGCGTTGAGCGGCTCGAGCGAGACCGTCGTGGGCAATGCCGAGAGTGAGAGAGTTCTAGTCGTCGACGGGGTCGAGCTAGCGGATGCAGATGCCGAGGCGGATGTCGACGCGGAAGACGAGCTTTGAGCTTCGGTGAAGCAGGCGCATAGTAACAGGCCGAGCCACAGCAAGAGCAAGTGCGCGCCGTAGGGCAGACGCGTGAACCATCGAGCTTGCGTTACATGGCAATTCTCAACCCGCCAGGGCATGTCGTTGCCGGCGGGATTTCGATGGCGGGTCCACAAATATGCGTAAGGGTTGTTCGATGTCGTCACGGACTGTCATATCATGGTTTCGATAGGTATAGGATGAGACTTTGCCTTCCGACTGTGCGTGTGCGGTGAAAGGGATGGTCGTGCATACGATGCGATGCGGGGTAACAGGAGTGGTGCTGCGGACCCGAGGCGTTAAGTGGGGTACGTAAATGTTTTAACTTTGCTCTCAGACGGTTTCACGCGTCGTCGCGGGTAGTCTACGCCTCCCGCGTTTCGAGTGAGTGTGCGATCAAAACACAATCATCCCTTTTGCATCAAATCGTCATTGTCCACTCATCCGGCTCTCAACCCGACGCACAGTCCCCCTCTCCTTCCCGTCATGTTCGACTAGCTCGACACATCTCGACTTTCATATTTCTTTGTCCGACCCGTCGCACAAACCGACTCGACGCTCGACACAGCCGGCAATCAACAAATCAACAACAATGCCTGAGACAGCCATCACCCCGACATCACCGCCGTCAAACGGTCCCACCTCGCCACCCCGGGGCCTGACTCACTCGCCATCAATATTCGGCTACCAGGAACGTCTCTTACAGCGGACGTCTTCGGTGCGAAGCGGCACATCACTGTCCCTGCTTGCAGCTCAGGAGAAGCCCGCTTCGCCCGCGACCGCAGCTTCCACCATGCCAGCAACCAGCTCACCGCCTTCGACGCCGATCCGAGCGACCGTCAGCCGAATGATCAATCACCCAGAGGAGCGAATGTCATCCCGACCATCGACAATCGGCGCGTCGGTGCACAAGCGAGGCACGCAGTCGGTGGATCTGACCAAGAATCTGTGGGAGAACAGGATCAGCAATGCGGCCATGGTGGACGTTTCGCCGCCGACTCCTCGCTCCAAGCGAAGCATGGACGTCTTTTCGCCTCCCATGCCCTCATCATCCACTTTGTCCTCCGTCGCATCGACCTCGCCGTCAGTCCGCACGCCGTCGACCATCACCAATACGCCGGACTCGGTGTCACAGTTCGATTCTGCCCGGTATCAGACACCTTCGAAACGGTCGACTATGTCTAACTTCGACGGCTTTGATCTCAGCAAAGTGCCAGATTCGCAGGCTATGGCGGACAGGACCCCAAGCGAGAGGGTTTCGCGTATTCGACCAGCCTCGATATCGTCCATGGCATCGGTTGTCACTCCGCAGGCGACCGGATCCAGCGGTGGATCGAGCGCCCGCACGCCCGCGATGGAGGACAAGCTGGCGCAGGCTCGTGCCAATGCTCTCCGGCGGCGGCAGGAGAGGGAAGGACTGGCGACACCCGCGAAGGCCAACGATATGCCACCTCCGGCCGTTCCGTCCACCATCACTCCGTCCACGTCGGCCACCTCGTCAGTCCCGCCTTCGCCGGTGCCCCGGTCGTCCGCCAATGTCCCATCTGCTTTCTCCGACAGGTTCGGTTCGGTCAACAGGACTAGCGTGTCCACTCCTAACCAAGTCCTTACCATCACTACTCCCCCGTCGACCGTCACCTCTACCGGCTCCGCTTCAAAGCTGACTTCCCTGAGCAAGTTGTTCGAGGCAACCGCTTTGTCCGAGACACCGGCAGAATCATCGCCACGGACTAGTCACGAAACGCCAACGTCGACTCGCGGCTCTACTCGGTCAATTGTCACTCCTCCGTCTGCACCTGCACCTCGATACGTCCCGTCCGGATTGAGCTCGTTCTCTACACCGTTGTCCGGCTCGAGCAACACCGCTTCGTCGTCCTCGGGCTCATCACCTGCTGGCTTGTCTGCTCCATCGTCAGGAGGCAAGTATGGATCCATCAGCAAAGCCGATAATCGCCGACTCGGTCGACATCTGCCTCGAATCGCCTCCGGTGGAGAAGGTTGGGACGAAGAAGAGGCGCCGCCTAAGAAGCCCGTCCGGAGAGTTCCATCAAATCTCTCGCGGAACGAGTCGGTCGTTTTGCCTTCGAATCTAGGAGATATCAGCGACTCGCCCAAGCCTGGCAAACCGGAGAAGGCGGAACCTCTTGGACCGTCCAAAGCCGACAATGTACCGGCTGCGCAGACTTCCAGTGTACCCTCCACCCCCGCATCGAAGCGGAGATCATATGTGCTGCACACGCCCAAAGAGGGACTCTCGACGCCGCGGGCGGAGGTTGCCGGCGAGGAGATGCGGGGTCTGATGAGTGCTGTGGGCTCGACGTCAGTACGAGGGGGACCTATCGAAGACGGCGAAGGTGTGACGGGTGAGCACATCGTGTTTGAATGAGTAAGGCTGATTTCAGGCATGTCCAGTAGACTTCGCCTGTCCCGGTCCGCGTTGCCTCCCTCCGCTTCGTCGCGAGCGCTCGCACCCGCGCCACTGCCATCTCGCCGGCTGGTCGCCCACTCCAATTGGACCGACCGGTACCGCAACATCATGGCGGAATACGAATACCTTTGTCACGTCGGAGAGGCTCTGCAGTGGATTGAGGGCTGTCTGGACGAGGAGACCGGCTTTGGTGTGACCGAGATGGGCGACGGTCTTGCCGATGGAGTTGTGCTGGCCAAACTTGCGCGGGCGTTCCAGGGCGCCGATGTGGTCAAGAAGATCGAAGTGGTGAGTGTTCGTAGGACAGGACGGTAGGCTTACGGGCAGAACAGCAAGCACCGATGGCTGCAGACAGAAAACATTGCCATCTTCTTGAGGTTCTTGAAGGCGGTCGGCATGCCTACGGTGAGCCACTGGCTTCCGCTTTGGGTCTCCGACTGACTCGTAGACATTTACGTTCGACCCGATCGACCTGTATGACAAGAAGAATATTCCAAAGGTCATCTTCTGCATCCACGTCCTGAGGTATGCTTTGTCACTACAAGTCTATCCGGCTAATCCGCAGTCATTTGCTATCCAGGCAAGGGCTGGCTGAACGGATTGGGAATCTTGTTGGGCAGTTCGATTTCACAGGTGGGTTCTGTGTCCGAAATATCGTCCTGACGCCTAGATGAGCAACTCGCTGCGACAAAGAAAGGCTTGCAAGGTCTTGCGATGCCGAACTTCGGCGATGCCCGGAAGACACTCGCTAAGGAAGCAAGCTGGGAGCCTGAACCGGAACCAGAGGAGACGGAGGAAGAGCGTGAGCAGTCTCTCTCAGGTCGTGTGGCCCCAGCTGACGGACAGGCCGCGACCGCGAGCTCCTCGAATGCCAGGATTCTATCGTCAATCTGCAATGCGCACTAAGAGCTCGGCTGGCGCAATTGCGGGACTCCCGCATCCGCTCGAAGCTGGACGTCGCGTCGTCATCGGTCGTGCGCTTCCAAGCGCGAGCACGAGGCGCTCTCGACCGTCGGCGCTTGCTTGCCGAGCGGGAACAACAGGATCTCATGCACGATTGGGCAATCGGCGTCCAGACCGCCGCACGGGCTCGATTGGTTTCTCAACGATACGCTCATCGCCGTGACCTCGTTCGGTCCCTCGATATCATGGCCACTCGGCTTCAGGCTCAGACTCGACAGTATCTCGCTCGCAACAAACGGGTCGCAGCGCAGAAGACTCTTCAGAGCTCGGGACGGAACGTTACCTCGTTCCAAGCGGCCTGCAGGGCTTGTCTGGCGAAGCGGCAACGGAAGGAGATCAAGAAGACACTTGGCGCAGCAGAGGTGGCGAAAACTGTGGCTTCTTTGCAGGCGGTCGCCCGGGGTAGACTTCACCGACAAAGGGCTGGAGCCGAGCTGCACAAGCTCCACTCCCAGCAGTCGACATACGTTTCGCTGCAGAGTCACTTGCGAGGAGCGCTCGTCCGCCGTAAGCACCGTGCACGAGAGGAAAAGCTTGACAACGCCACCGACTACATTGTTGCAATTCAGGCTTCCTGCCGAGGGCTGCTCGCTCGGCAGAGGAAACGGAACTATGTCCAGCATGTGCAGCAATCGATCCCGGTCGTATCATCATTGCAAGCTGCCGCGCGTGCCCGATTGGCCCGACAACAGCACCAGAACATGCAGAAAGCGCTGGCCAAGGTGGAGGTTGCTGGCTCGGTCGATGGCCTGCAAGCTTTCTTGCGAAGTCGCCTCGCGAAGAAGCAGACGACCGAGCAGAAGAAGAAGCTCGAATTTGTGCAACCCGACGTCATCGGCTTCCAGGCTGTCGCAAGGGGATACCTGGCTCGACAGGATTACCAGGACTGGCGGGACCATCTCAAGGATCCGCACACCCAGGGCGCCCTTGTGTTTCTGCAGTCGCTCGTCCGCGGCTTCCTTGCTCGTCGGCGCTTCTGGATCCGGATCAGCCATTACCACCACCGAGTCCCCGACGTCGTCAAGATTCAAGCGATATGGCGTGGACGAACCGAGCGACAAATGTACGAACGCCTTCTCACCGGCGTCAACGTCGACGTACCGACCATCCAGAACTACATGCACCTGCTCGACGATACCGATGCGGACTATCAGCGCCAGATCCGGACCGAAACGCTCCGACGTGAAGTTGTGCGCCTCATTCGGGAGAACCAGACGCTCGAGACGGAGGTAAAGGACCTGGACACCAAAATTGCTTTGATCTTGAAGAACAAGATGTCGTTCGAGGATCTGGTGCGCGCCAAGCACAGGATGTCGCGGGACGTGCCGGAGGATCAGGCATGGAAGGATTCGACAGGCCGCGATCCGTTCACGTCCGCACACCTCGACAGGACCAGCCAGCGAAAGCTCGAGTTGTTCGAGTATCTGTTCTTCATGCTGCAGACCAAGGGAGAGTATCTCTCGAGGCTACTTTACCGCTTGAGTAGAAACGACGAGTACGAGACGGAGCGGAGGCAGCTGGAGAGCGTTGTGTTGATTTTGTTCGGATACGGACAGGAGAAGCGCGAGGACTACCTCTTCCACAAGCTGTTGCAGGTGGGTTCGGCCTGAAACCAGGCGAAACGCCAACCTGACCCCAGATCTCCGTGCAGGAGGAGATTCTCCGTTCGACCTCGATTGAGGGGCTCTGCGAGACGCGGTTCGGCATCATGTCGATTACTACCCAATATGTCAAGGAGAGCATCACCCCGTTCCTCCAGGACATGCTGTATGGTTTCGTTGTGAGGATTGCCGAGTCGCCGCACCTTGATTTGTCGACGGATCCAGCAGAGGTGAGTGGGAGAAATATGAGTGCGGTTTGCGCTGACGTCAGATTTATCGCCGCCTGATCAACGAAGAGGAGAGCCAGACTGGTCACCCGTCTCAGAAGCCCCGCGAGCTCAACGGCAACCAGGTGCTCCAGCAGGACGAGTTGTGCCGCACGCTGTATATTCAACGTGAGTCCGCGGCGCTCGACAGTCACTGACTCCAGATCTGCAAGAGCTGCGACATCTCACCAAGGAGTTCCTGGACCACGTTTACCGCTTCGTCCCCCAAATTCCGTTCACCATCCGCTTGCTCGCGCGAGAAGCGCTGTTGGCATTGCGCATCCGCTTCCCCGATGCAACGCAGAACTTGATCCCCGTTGTGGCGCGGACAGTAATCCTGCCCTTCATCCTGCAGGCTATCGTGTAAGTCATCTTGGACGTGACAACGCGCAAAATTGACCGCAGCGCGCCCGAGATGTACGGTATGATCCCCGAATCAGGGCCGATCGGACCCGTACAAAGGCGAAACCTCGCGTCCATCGCCAATCTGATAACGCATGTCGCGTCGCCGGACGCCCCGCCAGATCAGGACCACTTTGTCAGGACCCCGCTTGGCGAGTTCATCCGATCTGAGCAGACGCAGTTCCAGGACTGGGTGTTGGATGGTAAGTGGCGGATGCTTCGAGGACGCAGAGAGCTGACCTACAGTCGCCTCGGTGGATCCGCTGGAGACGCACTTTGGTGCCGATGAGTTGCTGGAGAACACAGTCGAGCCGAAGCCGATCATGATTACCCGATCTGAGGTGTACAACACCTTGACAACGCTGATGAAGAACGTCTCGGTCATCGTGAGTACTTGTACTGACCGCTTCAGCTAACGAGCAGGCACCAGGAAAGGCACGCGATCCACTGGCGGCTGTACTCGAAGAGCTGGAAGGTCCGCCAATTGACTACGACAGAAGCAAGACGCCCGTGTGCCTGCGCCTCACCAATCGACTCGCAGAACTTGATGGTGGGTTTAGGGAAAGAAATGAGCGTCCCGCTGACGGCAGCTAACGGCCCCGATGCTCTGCAGAAGGAAGACTGGGTGCAGGCCAAGCGGCACGTTCTTGCCGTCTTGCGCGTCCAGTCTGGCAAGTCACTATTCGAAGTACTGGTCTCCACACCATCCGACGTCCATGAGCACATCTGGATCGAGCTGGTGCATCGCGATATCGCACGGGAGGAGCAGAAACGGATTGCTGGCGGATTGCCGCAAACGCCGGTGGAGAAGGAGTACCAGATCCAGAGCATCCGATCGTGAGTGACGCACAGGTCAGTTCGGGCTGATGCTGATGGTAGGCTGCAATTCCACGAGGTCAAGTCGCGGGCGATTGAATTTTGCCTCAAGCTCGAGCGAACGGGCCGGCTTTCGCGAGATGACCAATTTGAGGGACTATTGGTTTCCATCGCGGGCGATATCCGACAGAAGCACCACCTGCGCAAGATGCAACGCCAGAACGCTGTCGCGATGGAGCGGGCGTACGACGATATGCGAAAGAAGCACGCCGACCACGAGGAGCAGATCAAGAGCTATCATCAGTTCATCGATTCGTCTATGGCGAGCTTGCAGAAGGGGTGAGTCGCAGAGCTTGTAGAACGAGGGCGGGCGGCTGATGGGCAGCAAAAAAAAGCCTGTGTTCCTCTCCAAGCAGTACTTCCACCAGCGGTCCGAGGCGCGCTCAGGAAAGAAGTCAAAGTTCGGGACGTATAAGTACACCGCGGCGGATCTGTACAACCGAGGTGAGTGTTTGTCCTATTTCACGGCAATTGAGCGTGGCTAGATTCGCGCGACTCGTTACCTCAGGCGGTGCTAATATCAGGTATCCTCCTTGGCATCAACCAGCTCTCGCCCAACGTCTTCAACGAAGTGCACATCGTGCTCGCCTCGAACGAGGTCGGCGTGTTCTCGCTGGAGCTTTCGTCATCGGCGATCCCGTCTCCAATCCCGTCAGCTGGAGGCGGAAGTAACGCCGTGATGGGCCGAGAGGAGATGCGGATGGAGGACCTGTTGCAGGCTCAGTTTGAGAATGAGCAGAACCTCCTTGCGTTTGAAGGGATGGCGACATTCAGCATCAACATGCTCATTCATCAGATCAACAAGAGTGAGTCTGGGCATCCTGAAGTGGAGCGGCGAGGGCTTGTGGCTGATGGACAGAATTCTACTCGGCGTCATAGAGTCGCAGATGACCGGGCTCGGTCTCGGTGCGGGAGCTTTCCGGAGCTCGGGTTGGTGGGCCTAGGTCAGGGGGTCGAGGCGGGCATTAGACCAAGAGGTCAAGGTACGCGGGATGGCGAGGGCGAGGACATCGCCCGTCAGTTGGGCATAGAGTATACGGTCACCACAAGCTCTGACGACTATGGACATTATCTTGATCTGCATGATGAAGGTCATACCCTCCCGCTGTCTTGACTCTGTGCGGACACTTCTTCCGTGCAGATCTGGGCTTATCGTGTTTTGCCACCCGGTGGAGGTGGTCCTCTTGCGCGTGATCCACTTCGGGTGCCCGCGTGTGTCCTGGTGTGTCATTTCTTTACGAGACGCTGCGCGGTCCTTTCCACCTGGTCTCCACTATCTTGCCTTTGCAGTCGCTCCAAATCAAAAGAGATCTCCGCCGTCTTCTGCCAACCTCACGAAACGAACACTAACGGGCCATCGTCTGTCCAAGCCCAGCATTCACTGGCTTGTGAGGTTCCGAGCACTCGGCAACATGGCTTGGCGATGTAGCGGGTCTACGAATGAAGAGGTGCGTCGGTACGAGGTCAGATCGTAAAGGTGCGTCACTGTCGGACGGTCGCTCATGAGGCAGCTGGTTCGGCGACTCAGAGAGAACGGGCTCATCACGTCTGACCGGGTCGCAGAGGTGAGTGCCAGGCGGAGCACTGCCCGATGTGCTGCGAGGACCGTCCGCTCATGGCAGGCTATGAACAAAGTCGACAGGCGAAACTATGTGCCAGATAAGGGTGACGCATACCAAGACTCCCCGCAGTACGTTACGACCCGAGTCTGACGCCTTGATTTGGCGAGAAGGCGTCGAAGCTGGCCCGACATGCGCAGCACCGGTCCTGCCTCTCTTGTCTTTCCGTGGTGTCATCTGTTCCTTCGCGGCGAATGAAGCGCAATACCGTTGTCCGTACTGACAGACAGGCGCATTGGCTTCGCAGCGACCATCTCCGCCCCGCACATGCACGCCCACGCCGCGGAGAATCTGCTGTCTGCGTTACCCGCTGCGGACTTTGCCGGTGGGGCAGTCCTCGACGTGGGCAGTGGGTCGGGGTATCGTGAGTCACTCGCTCGGCATGTCGTCACCTCGCGGCGTCTCCGCCTCGCCGACGCGCAGCGCTATGTGTCGTATAGCCTGGCACGACTGACAGCAGTCACTGCGGTGTTCCACCACCTTGTGCCGCATGCGACGGTGGTGGGCATCGACCATATGCAGGGGCTGGTGGACATGGCGGAGGATAACCTCGCGAAGGATGGGATCAAGCTTGGAGCGGGGCCCGGGAAGGTCGAGATCATCTGTGGGGACGGAAGGCTTGGTGAGTTCTACTCGACACTTCGCATGAGCCGGAAGACTGACCGCAGGATCGCCCCGGCATGGTCAGTCATGCGCTGCGCTGGGATCAGCTCGCATTGCAAAGCTTCGCATTAATGTCCAGCGCCGTTCCAGGTCATCCATGTGGGAGCTGCCGCGCCGGAAATACCGCCAGCTTTGATCGAACAGGTACGGCTATCGCCTTCAGTCCCTCTACATCGTCCACATACAGTACCATACACGCTGTCGCTCACGCGCAGCTCGCAAAGCCAGGGCGGATGTTCATCCCTGTGGGCGTAAACTCTCAAGGTACGGGCTTTTGAACGGACCGTATCTTGCATGGCGCTGATGGTGGCAGACATCTGGCAGATTGACAAGGACGCGCAAGGGCATGTCACCAAGGAGAAGCTTTTTGGCGTCATGGTGCGCCAAGTACAATACCCTGTGTGCAAAGCACGCTGACGGCAGTACGTGCCTCTGACCGACGCGCAGAAGCAATGGAGTAGAGGTCATGATGCGTGATTGCATGTCACCATACATGATTTACGTTCAGTATGGCTGTGTTCGCAGTTGTGACGCCGATGTATCTATACTTGTGCGAGGACGATCGCGTCGCCTCCTTTTCTTGCCGTTCTCCTTATCCAGCGACTCCCTGGCGCCTTGGAGCCGTGCTCCACTACGCCGGGCCATTCTTTCTACTAGTACCGCCTCCCTGGTCCGCCAAATCCCCTCTCTGTCCATCAGCGCCGGTCGAATATGTATAATGTGAGCTGGACTCACGCTCCCCATATCCGCCTCGCGCCTGCACAGGAGGCGGCGGGACATAACCACCTCCAGGCGGTCCATAACCTCCATGCTGGGGAGGACCCGGTGGCGCCTGGCTAAACGGTGTGCTCGATCCATCTCTGGCGATATTGCTGAACAAGCCCATTATATCGTCCGGGCGGAATACCGGGCCTGCGAGTCAGCTCCTGCTCCTTCTCTCTCGCGAGCGGCCAGAACATACCGTCGAAAGCCCGCGCCGAGGGCAGATTGCTGATGAAATGCGTCAGAGGTCGGCCGAGGCCCGAACGATCAAATGCGTTGTATCCACCCGCAGCTGGCGGAGGAGGGCCGTACCCTCCCGGCCCGCCGCCGGGCGGTCCGTACCCCGGCGGACCATCTCGCCTGGGGCCATACCCGCCCGGAGCAGGCGACCGGTCTTTCGATCCGCCATTGCGGAACCCTCGGGCCTGAACGGGGGGAGGTGGCCCGCTGCTTCCCACGCTGGGAATACGGTCCCGAGGCGGAGTGAATCGGTTTGGCGGCGATTGCGCCCGAGGTCGCTTGTACGCTGGTGAGGGCGGCCTTTGGCGGGGCGACTCGGGATGCGATCGCTTGATAGGCGGAGATATGGGGCGAGGAGGAGGAATGGTCTGGGCCTGGTTTGCTTGAGGAACCACCGGCGGCGGTGCAATTGCCTGGACGGGCAGGGGTGCGAATGTGGGAATCGACTGAGCGGCAGGCACAGGAGCGGGAAGCGGAGGAGGGTGTCGAAGCCCAAAGCCAAGATCCCGGAGAGCAATCTGGTCCAGGCCGTTGTACGTGAACCGCTGGGCAAAGCGTTTGAGCGCGGAGTCTGGCATGAGCATGAGCGCCAAATCACCTCAGGTAGCTCACCTCCCGGGAAGGCCTCTGCGAATCGCGCTTCGAGCTTGTGCACGCCACTGATGTCCCCGAACATGTACTCGTACCGCGCCCAAGTATCCCATAATGACCGGCCCTTCTCCGCCGGGATCTTGGCCGCCGATCGCTCAAACAGCGCCCGCGCGTCTGTGCGTCAGCGAACGCCGACAGTCAACGCGTGGGACACGCACTCGTATCGTCGTTGATCGACAGCAAGAACTGCAGGTACTTGACCACGTAATCGACTTCCTCCGAGAACATCTTAAGCCCCAGCTCGAAGATCCTAATAGCGACGGACGAGTCCTTATTGACGTGATACTCCATCATCGCGGACGCTTCGTAAATGTGCCACGTCGGATTGGGCGCTTTACGGGCCTTGCCAAATACACCCCTCGCCGCTTTGATCCCCTGTCCTCAGCTGTGCGCTTCTCGCTTAAAGCGACAGCCGACTCACCTCGGCACGTCGCGCGAAACGCATGTACATGACCCATACGACGCCAGCGGCCGCCGCCAGATCAGCGACGTCCTTGCCTCTACGCTCCGCCACAATCCGGCCCCGCGCCTCCCTCTCCTCGATGAGCTTCTGCACCTCGCTCATCCCGTCGCCGGTCATATCGGTGTCATCGCCCGGTTTCTGAAAGATCTCGGGCCCGCGCGCCGTCTCCACCTCGACAGCGACCTGCTTCTTCAGAACCTCGATTTCCGGGTTGAGGCGGTTCAGCAGCGCCTCGTATATCTCGTGACACCTCGCAAAGTTCTTCCGGTCCTCTTCCGTATCTGCCAGAGCAAACGTCAAGAGGAGACTACAATTCAGCGCAGGTCGGTGTGTACATGGCCAAGGCTTCTCACCTTGACGGGCAGGCCTCCGCACCGGCAGAGAGCACTTCAGCTGCCGAGTCCACCTGTCCAGCCAGGATGTAGTGATGCGAAGCATAGTGCCTACAATCAGTATAGCCCACAAAAGCTCAATCAAGCTGCACTTACCACATCTCCGGGAAATGGCGCATCTCGCTCAAGCACTTCTTCAAGGCGTACCCGATCCGCTTGCTCAGCAGCTCGGTGTCCTCGATGACGAGCGGGTTGCCCTCTTCCCACTTCAGGTACCCCTTCCACGCATTCACCATCTGACGATCCGCGTCAGAGAAATTGGGCCGGGGCGGGAGAACGGTGCGGGGTAACGAGTCTGTCTGGCTTCGCAGCTCTCGCAAAGCTGTTCGAGCCGTCATGTACGCTGGCGACTTCTCAGCCAGGAACTTTTTGGCCTGCAGGTCAGCTTCGATTTCTGGCAGTCCCACCTGTACTGACCGTAGCCTTGTTGTTGCTCGACTCGAATGCATCGTACGCCTTCCACAGCGCCTCGACGTTGTTGAGCGGAATCCTCACGGCCTGCTGGTAGATCTTCCGCAGCGTATCGATTTGTGCCTGCGCGTCCCATGTGTCCTTCGGCTTACGATCAGACCTAGCACCATGAGGCGGGGACGAGATACCCACCTTGACCTCTGCGATGAATGCGATGTACTCCTGCCAGATTTCGCCGCTTTCCCGGTCCGTTCCACATTCCTGCAGCGCATACTCGTACGCTTTCGTGATAGTCCCGCGCGTCGCCTCGGCGTTAGCCTCTGTGATGGTGTTCTGCCTTCGAATGTAGTGCAGGTACGCCTCTGACGTGTCAGTACCATCCATGCTGCAGTAATATTCGACTCACTCCAGATAGAGACATCTGCTGCAGCTGTGACACCGCCCGAAGATCCCCGCAAAGCCTGGGCGAACAGCTGCTCCACCTCTGAGAAGTTGGATAGCGCGAGCTCGAGGTTGATCAGTGTAAGCAGCGGCTGAACCTGTCATGAGCGATCATCCTTCGAGCTCGCTTTGATGGACCCACCGCTGTTGGCTCCTCCTTTGCCAGCACGTTGTACCAGGCCCTCGCATCGATAATCTCAGACTTTTGGGCTGCCCAGTTAAAGAGGGCAAGCACAATGTTCGGGTTCTTTAGATCTGGTGCATCAGTCGTGCGCGTTATGTAGGGTGTGGATCTACTCACCGCGAGCCCAAGCTCGCACGAGATCCGGGTTCGAGCGGATACTGGCCGATCCCGAGTCGAGCCCCTCTGGCAGGTCCATGTCGATGTCCACCAGCGGTTTCGCCTCTTCAGTGGTCTGGATGTACTCCGTCTGGTCCAGCGGGGGCGGCTGAGTCTCCTGCTTCACTGACGGGAGGCCGATGGTGGTACCTGGCGCGACCACGTCCGGTCTGGGCGGCAGACCAGCTCCTGAGGGTATTTGGACCGGATGAGACGATGGAGAGTTGGCGTCCATGGACGAGGAAGGAGGTGGAACGGAAAGGGCGTCGGGCTGGCTCGTCGTGACTCCGGCTGATACAGTCTCTTGCTCCATATCGATGTCTTCGCCCGAGTGTGCAGGCGCAACGACGGCCTCAGGCAGAATGGGGACGTTCACATCGGCCGCAACGGCTTGGACAGCTTCCTGGACTTCGGCGACGGCGGATGACGGAGTAGGCGTTGGCGTCGGATGCGAGGGATCAGGCGACTGTGAAGCAGCAGCAGCAGTTCCATTTGAGGTCGCGGCGGCAGCAGGAGCAGCAGACTGCGAGGCTTCTTGGGCAGTGTCATGCTCCGGCGCGTCAGGTATGGCCTGCTCAAGCACCTGTTCTGTTGCCTCGGCGTTTTGGATGAGGGCCTCATTACCAGCACCGGCACCAGCACCAGCACCAGCCGACGCTTCCGACTCTAGCATCGGCTCCGGATCTGGCTGAGGGGGTGCATCAGCAGCCGCTGCATCGTCCTCGTCGATTGCTGCCACGGCCAGAGCAGTGTCTGCCAGATCTGCCTCGATGTCGTCAAGTTTCTGCATCTCCTGGATCGCGACGGATGGGTCGTAGGGTGGTGTTGCAGACATAATTGGTGAGCGGTCCTTGAAGAAGAGGGCGCAAGGAGAGGGAGAGAAGTGGTGGCTGTGGCGATGCGCAGATCACGAGCTCGTACGGAATGGCTGTGCGTCAGAGGATAGCGATGTACATGCGCCTGCCAGCGGTGCAGAAGGGAGAAGGGGAAGTGTGTGGACTGTGTGGTTGGGTAGGATGCAAGAAAGGAAGCCAGTCTTTGGAAGGGATACGAAATCGGCAACAGGTGAATAGGCGAGTGAGTGCCTAATTGACACGTCATCCCCCTCTTTTGCGTATCAATGACGGGGTGATCACACCTGAAAGCGCCTGGTCATCCTCGCCGACTCTTCTCCATCGTTCTTTCAACCCTCGAAAAGGCAGACAGCGATCCATCCACCTACAAAGTACGTTCTTTCGTTATTATACCCGTTTGCTATTCGCGCGAAGCATAGTATCCCATGACCCCTCGCAGAATCCCCCCGAAGTGATTATACCATTTTCAAACATCTGTCAATCCCCGTAACAAGCCTTACAGCTTTGACGAGACAACGAAAAGAGCTAAACAATGATCTCCCATCAATCTCCCTCTTTGCTCATGTCATTTAAAACCCTGCAGCCCAGCAGTAGCTGACTCGCAGGGCGGATGTATAGACCATGAACGCGCCCAACAGGATCGACACTTGGATCCTGGAGGACGACCAAAAGCCGTGGGTCTCCCCTCTTCGGTTCAATTTCATGACAGCCGGACTGACTCCAGGTTGACAATCACTGAAGACGCAAAGATCCCCAATGCAGCGACCTTCACCCTGCGCAAGCAGGATCACACTATCGGGAACATGATCCGGGCGTGCGTCAAGCATTTGCATGCTCGGCTACAACAGACTGACCCGCAGACAGTTGCTGCTGGATCCGACGGTGCTTTTCGCGGGCTACAAAGTCCCGCATCCACTGGAGAACGATATCGAGATCAAGATCCAGACGGACGACCAGTCCAACCCCGCCGACGCGCTCAAGCGGGCGTGCACGCTGCTCATCGCGCAGACGACGGAAGTGAAGAGGCAGTTTTCGGAGCAGGCCCGTAACGTCGAGATTGGGCAATTCAACGAGCCCGCCGCGGCGAATGTCGGTCTGGGCGGATTCGACCCATATGGAGATGGTTTGGGAGCCGGTGTTGGGGGACAAGGTGCTTCTGGGCAAGCCGTGTACGATTTCTAGGCTTCGAAAGCTTCGAAGCGGGGTATTGGGAACGGTGATCCGAAACGCTGCTGTGCATCGCGCGTAGAGACACATCTCGAGTTGTATATGCATATCATTGACACACTCGTAGGCCAAGGGTGACCTGGTCAAAGCCAAGGCAGATGGTCAGCTCTCGGTCGCCACCCGGGCAAGCGGCCGAACAACAGCCCGGCGCCCGTCGAGCCCAGACATGTGTATCCCCCGGGCTGCCTATGTCCAAGTCAGCCCAGACCACCATGCATCATCCTACAGCCTCCTCATCATCAACGTGATACCTCTCCTTCTCATGGCCGGTCTTCCTCCTTCATAGCCCCCGAGATGGCTCCCAACTCGCCTCCGCCGCTGCGTCAGGTCCCACCGCAGCCGACGCTCGCACCTTCTCCCACCACGGCCAGCGGCGCCCATTCGCGCTCACCACCCCGTTCAGCGCCGCGTTCACCCATACTGCCTTCGCCTCGTATCGTGCCTCGTCACAGTGCTGAGCCGTCCTCATCGTCGTCTCGAGCCCGCCCAACAATCGCTGAAGCGTACGCAACGGCCAACTACCCGAAGGGGCGAGATGGCCGCGCCGACAAGGAGAATCACCTCGCCGCCGGCGTAGTCAAGACCAAACCAATATTCGAGTGGATCACGCGCAAACTCGGCGGCGGCCGTCGAGCGACATACTCGGACGGCTCAGGTGGGATAGGAGGGCTGGGAAGGGCGACCACACCCCGGTCCCGGGGCGGTGGAGCTGGACCGGCCGGCAAAGGAGGCGCCGTTGGGCCAATGTCGCCTCAACAGATCTTCGGTTCGCCAGGGCATGGTTCCAGTGCGACTCGCGCTAATGCGACGCACATCTCACGTGCAGAGTCGCATTCGCTCAGAAGCTACTCCATGTCGTATGCGACGTCGGTGAACTCGGCAGAAAGGGACCGCAGACGCATAGCCAACAACCCGTACCCGTCTATTCCGGTCCCCCCGGCACATCGCGACTCGACTGTCGGATCTCTGTCCGCCTCGTATTTGTCTCGGTCGCGCACGCCGTCACTGAGGAGCGAGGCCTCGCGGCCTCGTACGATGGTAGATGTGGACGACTCGTCCACAAGGTGGACAGGTGCCGATGAGGATGCGTCGATAAGACCGTTTCCGCCCTCGCATCCTTCATCGCCGACGCCGAGCCATTCATTCCTGTCGCGTTCGGCATCGACTTCGCTTTTGTCGCCCACAACGCATCAGCCCCAGCCCCGCTCGCCCCTGCATCGGCCAAGAACAAATCACTCGGCGTCCTCTTCGACAGACTTCAGCGACGAGCATGGCGGCCGCCAGAGCAGACAAGACAGCACCAGCACAAAGCCGACCACGATTTTGAGCTTCGACTCGGGACCGCATCTCGCCCACATCGCCCAAGCCCCCGCAGGTGCGTCCGCTCAGCCCGCCCCACCCACGCCTGTCTCGCCATTGGCTCCCTCATTGGGTCACATAGGACACTCGGCTCCCGGCTCACCGCTGCGCAACACGTCAATCTCCGCTTCTGCGCCACCCACGGCACTCCCTAGCCCCAATGCAGAGGCAGGATCGAGTCGACTCCGCTCGTCGAGCTCTCAGTCGCCCCGTGCTTCCCCTCGCTCGGCCTCACCGCGCCGAGCATCGCTCGAACTCGTGCAGGCCCCGAAGCACTCTCAGCCACATCCACGGGACAACCCACACCCCTCCTCACCACCCGGCGACAACGCCAGCACACTCACTCTCGCTTCGTCCACATTTGCAGCGGTGCCTACGCCGACCACCGCGTCGCCGTTATCGCCTGGCTCCGCCACGCCGCATCTCCCCGGTCCCGCCGCTGCGCGGTTAAGAGAGCTGACCACGTCCGCCGGGCCCAGCTTCACCGGTCCTGCTGTGCGGCCGACCAGTCTATCGACCAGCCCGAGCGTGACTTTTGCACCGCAGACGAACGGCGATCGTCCAGTATCCGCATACGAGTACGCCCCGAGCTACGCTCCGTCAGTGCCATCGGTTTATGCCTTGAGCGCATATGCCCCCGCCAGCCTTGGCAACATGTCCATACGCACTGGCGGATGGGGAGGCCGGAGCAACGTCGCTGACCGGGATGCCTCGGTGAGGGCTGTGAGGCGTAAAGGCAGCTGGGAGTCGAATGAATCCGGGTGGAGCTGGAAGGGACAGGGACCAGCGCCCGCAGGCGTATCGCGGCCATCGACGTTCGAGGGCGATGAGGGTTTTGCGGCGTACTATGGGCTGGCAGGCGCGCCCCTTTCGGCAAGAGACAGTCTCGCAACAGCGCAGACGAGGCTGAGCAGAGGGAGCAATGGCAGTTGGGGAGCGAGGGGAGACGGAGCTGAGGACGAGCCACCTGGATCAGAAGACAAGCGATTCGAGCTTGATCGCGCTGGAGCGGGGATCGTTGTGTGATGTGATGTGAGAGCGAGAAGTCCAGCACTGTGCAGACGGGAGTGTGTGGATATTGTAAGACCAGCTAAAGGGGACACTGAGCCGCGTTCCAACCGAGGGCGAGTCCGCCCTGTACCATTCGTATACTCTTTACATGTGTGTGATATGTACACCAGATCCATCCGCCCCCGTCCGCGATTACACGTTCCACCACAAGCTCGCGACACCTTTGGCGTACTGCACAATCTCGCTTCCGCCGAGCTTCGACTCGCCGTAGATCCGGTCTACAAACGTGATGGGCACCTCGCCGACGGTGTACCCCAGCGCGCGAGCGCGGACGATGATCTCCATCTGGAAGACGTACCCCTTGGACGTGCAGCGGGAGATGATGTCGCGGATGGCGTTGACACGGTATAGCCTTGGCGTCAGCTTGGCTCGTAAACGACCGGTGAGCTGACCGGAAGCTGCCCGTCAGGTCGCTCACGCCGGGTGTGAGTACCGTGTCGGCCAGGTAGTTCGCTCCGCGGGACACAAGCTTCCGTTTCAGGTCCCATCCATAGACGCCGCCTGGGCCCAGGCCGACGCGGGAGGAGGAGGAGGAAGAGCGGGAGGAGGGATATGGGTAGGAGGAGTAGCGGGTTCCGGTGACGATGTCGAGGTTGTGCAGCTTTTGTTGTCTGCGGTCAGAGGTCGTCTACACGGGGCCGTGCGGGACGGCCGAAATGAAGGCGTACTTGATAAGTTCCGGTATGAATTTGGGCTAACGTTAGCTTCTGCCGACCGAGATGCCGGGAGCTCACGTGGTGGGAGAAGTCGGCGTCCATGATGATTACAAAGGTGCCCGTGCAGAAGTTGAGGCCATGGACGTAAGCGGTACTGGATATGAGCACTGCAGCTACCGGTCCATTCGAGTCCCATTCGACTCACCCTAGACCAAGCTTTCCCGCTCGAGGCTTGAGGACCTGCATGTCAGCCGTGGCCCCGAAGACGGCGCAGTGAACCACGTACGACCCTGTCCTCGCCGTACACCTTTGCCAGCTGCTTCGCGACGTCTTGAGTACCGTCTGGACTGGCGTCGTCCACAACGATGACCTCCCAGTCGAGGTTGCTACTGGTCAGATACAGACCTTTCTGTGATTCACGGCCGCTTACTGCGTGTTGAACGTCGTCGCGAGCAGCCAGACGATGATGGGCAAGTTCTTCCTCTCGTTGTACGTCGGAAGGATCACCGAGTACTTGTCCGAGCCTACAGTCAATGGTATGCTCGCGTTGATCAGCTGCTACCCGCACCAGATGCAGATGTTGAAGACGGCATCTCGATGATGGTGTGACTCATGAGCGATGTGGAAGCATGAATGAGGGGGTTGGGATGGAGAGGGATGAGCTGCCTAGATGAACCGGGCTGCGTGGAGGGAGTGGCCGGGATCCAAGCGCGAAACAGGTCGTGCCTGGGTGGATGCCGTAATGGGTCGGTCCACTTCTGCCTGGCTGCACAGATCGGAACTCGGCAGATCCATCCGACTCATCAGTCGTCACCCGTCCTTCTTCACCCCACCTCTCGACCGAACACTGACTATAGAGCTTCTCAAAGACTCCTTACTGCCATGTCCCCTGCCTTCAAGAGCAAGAGCAAGTTCCGACCGCCAGCGCCTACCAAATTCCCCCCGCCCTCACCCGTCAAGCCCGCCACTCAAGCAGGTCCTCCTTCCTCACCCAGATCCACTTCTTCCACCTCGAGGACTCCTCATCCGCTTCCAGCGCAACGTGTCGCTCTGCTGGATGATCTGATCCCCGCATCCGACCCCTCCCAGACGCCTCGGTCTGACCAGGCAAATCCAGCAAAGCAGCAGCTGCAGCGAACGGGTGGATCAAAGGATGTGGGCGAGTCAAGGGGGCCTGGGCCGGAGAACCCGAGAGCATCGCATTTACTCGACGCTGCTTGGCCTGCGATGCAGCCTATCAAGAAGGACGATGTCACGAACAGCCAAACGACTGATATCCACACTGATCAAGACGAGGAGGAGGATGACTTCTGGAGGCACAGCACTCAAGCGGACAGCACGATAGCATGCGATGACACGGCCAACCTCGTGACGTAAGTGATGGTCGAAATGGTTAAGAAGGCCATGTAGGGATGATGTAGGGAGTGCACGGGGATGTCCCCACGCTAAGAGCAGGCGCGAGCTACATGGAAGACACTCATACGAGACAGAACTCCTCGATGAGCCGATCACTCCCGAGTAAGTCGCCCCTCCTGAAAAGGCATAGTAAGCGGCCCCACATCTAGCATGCAGGAAAGCACACGACCGCACCTCACTTCCTCAGCGAACAAGTACGCTAGCCCTTGGCCATCGCTCAGTCCGCATTGGCGAAGACATGTCAGTTCTCGCAGCCTCTCTGCGACCCCTTGCCTGCTGAAAACGCAGTGAAGTCTTCCCCTCGATTGACAGCGTCGAAGTTCGCGCCGGGAATTCGAGTCCACCTCACCAATCGACCTCGAAGAGGGCCACTGCCGCCCATGCCGATCCCGCAGAAGCCAGTCATCCTTCGTCTTCCGAACCGGACATCAAGAGCACCTCAAGAGCAACGGAGCTCACCGAGGGGGCGATCCCCAAGAAATCGCCCCTCTTGCTCACCCGCGACCCCGACCTGCAACACGAAAAAAGCGGTGCGGAGATCTCTCACGACCTGACAGACGCTCCGCAGGCAGACGTGATCGCACGTCCAGATTTGTTGGCAATTGATGACTCTCCACTGACCTCGCTGTCCTCTCTCAACTTGACAGACACCGAAAGTCCACCTCGCCTCGGGAAACGCAAGCGTGCTGCAAGCAGCATCAGTAGAGCCTCGTCCGACGAGCCTCCACTGCAAGAATCTCAAGCATTGAAGGGTTCGAACATTACGCAAAACGGAAAACCCCGCAAGCGCGCTTTCTACGGCAAGACCCATTTCAGCGAAGTCTGTTTGAGGCCGAGCGAGGGCATCAAAACTGTCGTGGGACGTACGAAATAGCCGAAGAAAGGACCAAACACGAAGGCTGGGCTCCTTGTAAGTAAACGTTCACCACAACGGACGCTCATGGTTCAGCGTGAGATCTGCTGCGATAGAGTGAGTAATGACCTCATCCGAACGGAAACAAAGCGCGGCTGACATGCAGTGCAAAGGCTGGTGAGTTGCGCTGCTATGACGAAGCAGGTCGTGCTTAATTGCGGGGTGCATTGGGCCTGCGCCGGACTGCGAGACGACGAGCCGGACCCGGAAGATAGCTGGTACTGTCCTCCGTGCGATGCAGTCAAAGGTGAGCTCTGTCGGTTTGGGAAGCTGACCTACAGACAACAAACACCTTCGGACGGGGACCCCTCAGGAAGAGCGTTGCGTACGGCCCGACTGTATAAAAAGGTGCGACAACGCCGTTGCCATCAAGCGAGGAGCTGCAGGGCAATAACCTTGTTCTCGTGTTCCCGAGCACCATAGGCTGGAGCAACCTGACTGACGGGATCAGAGCGAAGATAGCCATCATCCCAAAAATAGACGACCAGGCGTTATTCCGCGTGGTCAAGCTCATAGGGTGACTGACTGCCATACGAACATCACCCCCCACTGACGTCAGTCAGAAAGAGGTCGAGCGGAGGGACGGCAGGCGCATCCTGCGCTATCTGACGCTGTGGGAGGGATGGGATCTGTGCGACGCTACATGGTATGGAAGTAGCTGTTCAAAAAGTGACCGCTCAGCTGATGGACCGCAGGGAGCCTGAAGAGAACTTTGCCGACTTCGTGTCGCTTTGGGACGTATACCACGCGAATGCCCAGGCAGAAGGCCAGGACACAAGGAAGCCGGGCGTTATCCTGCTGCAGGAGGCCAAGCCGAAATGGGACGAGGACGGTCGGTTGAAGGGAAAACGATCGGCGAGATATATCAGGCTTGGCTGGACTCTGGGCGAAGGGGCGGATGGAAAGTGAGCGGATGTGGTGGGGAGGTGTGAAGTGGTATGTGGGATATTTCGTCTTATAGCGGGTGGGATCGTGTAGGGGAAGAATGATGGGCCATTCATAGTCATGTCAATGCGAGTGCGACACAAGCGATCTTCTTTGTGAGACGAGCTAACATCGCTAGCGAAGAGTCGTGTTCGGGGAGTTGAGAAGATACATTGCTCACGGGATGCGGGGGCTGTCTATCGAATGGACTACGTCCGTGGGGTCCACCCTGTTCGCCCTTACATCCTCGCCATTCAGCATATCTGATACGTCCACTCTCACAGCCGTGTCCTCTTTCGTGGCGCTTATACCAGCAGCAAAGTTTCTCTCGACCAGGCGCCGCCGTGCGACCTCGCGGTCCACTTCGATCCACACCCGAATGTCCATCATATCTGCGGCTTCCCTCCATCCTGGTCTGTCCAGTAATGTATACAGACCCTCCACGATGACGATTTTGTGATTCGTCGTGACGGGTTTGTCGGAGGGTGAGGGGTCTTTCAAAGCGTGGTCGAAGGTGAAGAATGGGATGGGTTCTGGTGAAGATGTGCGAAGGGCTCTGACGAAGGCGAGGTATTTGTGCTGATCGAATGTGAATGCTGCGCCCTGTCGTCAGAGCTATCCTCTCAGAAGAAGCATGATCCTGGCTCACCCGCCTCCAATGCGCCTCTTGCGGGTCGGGCATGGCGTCTAGCTCATGCCTGTACATGTGCCATCCGTCCAGACTGACACATATCGCCGACTCTTCTCTCGTTTCGCCAGGCTTCGCTACATCTCCCTCATCCAGCAGGGCGTTGATCTTGGCGAGTAGTGGATCGACGACCGTAGACTTGCCGCTACCCGGTGGACTGGCTATGATCAGCTCGCGGGGCAGGCGGATGCGCAAAACAGACGTACCCGGCTATAGCGACGAGCAGACGTTCGCCCGGCTGCTTGCGTTTGGATTCCGCGACGATCTTCCGGCCCAGCGTCTCTATTTGGGCCTCCATCGTGATGTGCGAGAGGTCAGAGGCTGGGCAGTGGGTTGGCGGGTGGCCTTTGAAGACTGCTGATGCTTTTGTTGTTGGTCGATTGACCAGAATCCGGCAGGGTGAATGCAGTTGGCGTCTCGGGGCTGGAGCCCCACGCTGTGTCAAGGGGATGACTGGCGGTAAGCCCGTCGGGCCACGATGCACCGATCGGAACACGGTCGCCTCGGGCTCTTTTCCTACGGACGTCACTGATTGCGGCTTCTGGTGAGCCGTAAACGACAGTCATCCGGCTCACAGTACCTCGGGCATCCTCTTTCCTGCCTTGTGGGTGATGCCAGACCGTGCTGCAATGATTGCGTGTTTCGAGGGACAAGAAGAGTCGTTCATTTGTACACAGTCAACAGTCACTTCTCTCTTTGCTTTCCAAAACACTTTCAGCCACAATCAACCATCACCACAGCACTACTATGACCACCGACTCGATCAAGAACGGCGCGTCCGCCCAGGGACTGTTCAAGTCCGTCGGAGCGGGCTCCCTGCACGTCTCCAAGCTCTTCAACGTCGCTGGCTGGGTCGCTGTCGGTGAGTCGAGCGGCTATCGATTGCACCGGACAGCAGCTCATAGCAGTCACGGGCGGAGGAACCGGCCTCGGGTTGGTCACTGCCAACGCGCTCGCCGACAACGGTGTCAAGGTGTACATCACCGGCCGACGACTCGAGCCGCTCAAGCAGGCTGCGCGAGAGGCCAGCGCCAAGACCGGCACGGGCGCCATCATCCCCATCCAGGCGGACGCGAGCACCAAGGAGGGCATCTCTCGTGAGTTCACCTCACCGCTCGCGAAGCATCGAGACTGACCTGCAGAGCTCCGAGCGAAGATCGAGGCCGAGGAGAAGTTCATTAACATCCTCATCAACAGTGGGTGTCGAGCCGTTGTCTGGCAGCCGCGGCAGAGACACTTCCTAGCACTCGCTCACACGCAGACCACGGCATCTCGTCCGGCTGCGCCGACATCAACGCCGTCGAGCAGACGCCCGAGGCCCTCTCGGCCCAGATGTTCGATAACGAGAGCATCGAGACCTGGCTCGAGACGTACAAGATCAACACGGCCTCGTACCACTTCACCTCGTTTGCCTTCCTGCCCCTCCTGGCCGCTGCCAAGTCGGTCGGCGGCTTCCCCGAGCCGGGAAACATCATCAACCTGTCCTCCATGAGCGGCATCACCAAGACGTCTCAGCGGGGCCAGTTCAACTACAACGCCTCCAAGGCAGCCACCATCTCGCTCTCGCACCAGCTCGCGACGGAGTTTGCGCGACGAAACTTGGGCATCCGGGTCAACGTCGTCTGCCCGGGCTACTTCCCCTCGGTGAGTCTGAGGGCCTCCATAGCGTAAACGCGCTGACGGCAGGGAATGACCGTGATCAACCCGGAAAACAACACGGGCTCGAAGGAGCACTACGACGAGTTCCGAACCAAGTGGGCCATCCCGTTCGGGCGGCCAGGTGCGGCGATCGACTATGCCCAGTGCATCTTCGGCCTCGTCACGGTGAGATCTGATGCTCTCCGCGTTCATACAGTCCTGACAACAGAACCAATACGTCACTGGCACCGAGTTCGTCATCGACGGTGGATGGCTGCTCGAGTCGGGTACGTCGAGCCTTCTGCTGCCGCACACACATGCTGACATCACCAGCCTTCTAAGGGAATCTTGATAACATCAGGGGGGACCTCATTGTACAACACAAATAAGGCATGCATCATGATGGAGGTAGTCCGGTTATATGAGGTATCCCTTGCAAACTTTGCCCATCTTGTACGTTGTGGATGACCGACACGCCCGAATCGGCATGCTGCACCCCTGGCAAGCCTTCGAAGCCTGCGTTTGGGTCATACGTCGTGAAGATCTGATCCCATCCACCCGAATTCAGGTTGGCGGGTGCGAGATCATTGCCCCAGATCTCCATCCTGCTGTTAGCGTCTGCTGGCGTAGAACCGTTCGGACGGGGCGCACCAGTATCGATCCACATCCAGGGTGTTCGGCTGCGCCTGAATCTCGCCATTCGGCGCAAATGGCCAGTTGAGCGGACTGTCCGATGGCGGGTTCGGCTGGCCTAGAGCGAGGATGGTAGTTGGGGAAGGAACCGCGCCGACGATATTCTCCAATATCTGCGCATATGATACCCCAAGCTGGTACTCAGTCCCGCTCATTGAACAGTGCGCTAGCACTTACCCGCTGCATCGAGTGCAAGCGCCGAAACCACGCAGCGGTGTTTGAGATAGACTGCCGCCAGCCCGATGCATCTGCATGGCTTGGCTCCCATACCACGGACAGGAGCAAGGTCAACGACGCCTGGAAGGCAAAGTACAGGGTGTACCACTCGCTACCCCGGCTCGGATCGTTTTCCGTCTGCACAAACGCGGCGATATCGCGGAGGTTCTCCTGAGCGAGAGTCCGGCAGGTCCTGAGCGTCAGCCGCGTTCTTACGGTCGCCCCAGTTCGCACTCACGCTATCGCCTCCTGCACCAGCGGACTAAGCTTCTTCCTCCGGCTCGAGTCCCACGCCGAGGCGAGCAACACTGGGCGGTACAAGATCGCCCTGAAATCTCTTGATCGCCAGAGCTGCACGCTCCGCGCGAGGCGGTACTGCCCATCGCCCAGGTTGAGCATGTACGTCGGCAGCCCATCTATCGTCGACACAATCTTGTTGTCGCACCACTTGACCTGCTCGATGGTCGGCGCCGGACTGGATTGTAGGATCCGGTCGTGGACGCTGCACGTCGCTCGAGCAAGGTGAGCCTGGACGATCAGAGCGGTGTACCTTGTGGGGTAAGGGGCATCGGGCGGCGTGTCGAACGTCGATACAGTCAGATGCTCGTCTTCGCAGTTGACAGGCCATGGCAGAGCGCTCAGAGCCGCGGAGCCTAGTGCGTGCGGCCGGCCAAAGGTGACAGAGCAGCCTGCCTCGAGCGTGACAAGTGCCCACCATACACGGACGCGCATCTCCTTGTCGAGCGGTAGCGAACGCGAGCTCGTCGTGGGCGTATGAAGGCCCAGCGCGAGAGCCATGCGAATGGCCATGCCGAGGCATATGTAGCCTGCGTTGGGACGGTGACTCCGTTGAAGGTAGTTGGCCATGATACCCAGACCCTGCACCAGCTGCAGGGTACCTTCCTCTAGCATGTCGTTCTGGAGTGCCGACCACGCGACTTGATAGTATCTATCGCCGTCGTCGGCGTCTGGTGAGGTGGCGAGGTCGAATGCGCCCATGGCGAAGATCATATTGATGAGGACGGTCGATCCGGCTTTGTTGGGAAGCGGGATAGCGCCGTATATTTGGGCGCGGATCGTAGGTTCGTGTACGAGCGGCGTGAGTGAGTCTAACGTGAGTTTGTATCACGTCGGAGATGACCCGTCAGACATGTGCGAAGAGTACCACCATACTCACGGAAGTACTTGAAGTAGCTGTCCACCAAGGGCTGCACCTCCGACAAAGGCGGGATCCGCATCGACGACCGACTCGGCGCTTTGGTCATGTCCACGCTCTTGGGCGGCAGTCCGCCGAGAAAAGCAGCCATATCGAGTCCGAGTGGGTTTCCCGGAGAAGCGGAGAATATGTCCCGATGCGAGAGTCGGCGGATGGCATTGAGGAATGTCGCGCCGGATGACAGACCCATATAGCTGACTCCCTGTTCGCCCATTGCGCCGCCCATACCATCTTGCACACCACGTGTGCCGTCCGAGCCCGACGTCAAGGGGTACTGCGACATGTCGGGCCGGATGTCCTCGTGCCACTCATACGCCGAGGGCTCTTTGTCCCGGTCATCAAACGCCGGGATCATAGCGGTCGAAGGCGATGCGGGACGCGTGGGAGGATAGCTGTGGCTGCCCCGCCGTGGCGAGCCTATGCGTGTCATGGTGAGATCATTGTTGAGCGGTCGAGCGGACTGCAGCGGGCCCGCCTGCTATCATCAGTCTTGATCGCGAAACGTGCAGCAGCCGACAACGCACATAGCCCTGCGTCTGCAGAGTCGCTCGCGCCAGCTCAACCACGTGGTGCGTCCCGATCTCCTTGCCTAGGCGGTACACCTCTTGCACCGTAAAGCCCGGTACGAGGTCTGTCCATATCTTCTCGAAACTGTCCAATCTGCAATCAACGCAAGGTCGGCAGACGATTACCTTGGCGCACTTGTCTTCCAGCTCGGACATTCTCGCTCGCGTTAATGGGGTCCGTTCCGGGCGCTCTTCGAATGCGCACTGCCGCCCCTCGGATATGCATCGCGCGCATGGTCTGATTCCATCACAGCCAAGCTTTCTACTTCCTGATGCATTAGCTACCAGCCCATGCGCGGCGCGCGCGACGAACGTGTCGCGTGAAGCTAGAGATGTTGCGGGGCAAAGCAGGGAGGGAGGGCTGGGGGGCGGGTCACGGGGGACCGACGCGATGCAGCGATCACCTGCCGGGCCGCTTGACACGTACGACAGGGCTCACATGCAGTGCTCACTCTGGGCCGCTTCGATCCGGACAAGCTCGAACTACCATCGGGGACCCCCGAAGATGATCTTTGCAACCTGTTGTCGTGCTCAGCCGAGCTCATTGTCGATGTAGGCCGATGGGCAAAAGTGAAATGGAAACCTCGGATCGATGTTTGACTTACGCTGGGCTCCTCGGCCCAATCCAAATCGGGTTACCGAGCGCTGGGCGCAATATTGTTCAATCACCGGGACTGCATGCATGGACACGTCAGAGCTGATACATACGATACATACTCTCTCGCGGCATTCTGCCAGTGCATGGACGGTATTCACACTGCTGAGGGACCGCGCGAGATGATCAGCAGGACGGCACGTGGAGGTGATCACGCTGTGCAAGGGGCCGATCATGTGGGACCGCGAGGGGGGCGTGGGGGGCCTGGGCGGATCAACAGGTCGCTTGAGGTCAAGCATGATATTGTCACATTGTCTATTGTAGGCAGTCTGATGCGCAGTCTTGGGTTCTACTTTCGGGGCCTTCTGGTCTTCTCGCTTGCCCATCGGATGGCCCAGGTCGTCTCGTAGGTCTTCACGGCTGAGTGTAAGCGACTGCGTCTGTCTCGTCATAAGCACTCACCATCGGCAAAGGAGGACAAGACAGGAAGGTCGGCGGAGCCCTTGCTCGCAGTGTCAATGAATGTAGCCATCTCTGAGAAGAACGCATCGTCATCGTGGAAGGTGTGCACCTCCTCCGAATCGGATCCGGGTCGTCGGACGTAAAGCGTCGGACGGTTGTACGGGTCGATGAGCTTCAGTTGAAACCCATCAGCGACTACGGTCAGTACAGCCCCTCGCCCAACATCCAAGCGGCCACGCACACACGGCGAGCTCGGTTGAAAACTCTTGGCCCTGCAAAGCAACACCGTGCTCCAGATGACCAATCGCGCCGTTCTCGTACTTCCACGTAGCCGAGGTGAAGCGCGGTATGCGGTCGTCCTCGAGAATCAAGCTCTCGTCGACCATCATCTGCGTCTTAGCTTGGGTATACCCGTTAGGCAGATCTGTTCACCTTGCTCAGCTTTCCAGGCTGCTCGTACCACTCAATCGAGTGTGCCATGATCGACTCGAGGTCGACCTCGCCGCCAAAGTACCTGCTGAGATCGACAAAGTGGGTCGCCTGCTCCACGATTGGCCCACAGTCGATCGACTTGTTCCACCACGCCAATTTTCGGCTCGCCTCGTATGCTGCCGTCAGATCTGTCCACACAATCTGGCCCTATCACTCCCGCTGCACTCACCCATGACGTATCGCGCCGAGGTCATCATCACCGTCAACTTGTTCTCCTCGATGATCTGCTTCATCTTCTGCACGGCGGCCGAGTAGCGCAGCATATATCCGACGCTGACGAGGTTGCTCTTGCGGCTCTCCAACAAGTCCGCGACTTTCTTGGCTTCTTCGACGCTGCCCGTGCTGACCGGCTTCTCCACGAACAACGCCGAGGTCGGAAAGGCGTCCGTAATGATCTCCTCGGTGTTGAATCCCTTGGAGGCGTCAGTCGTGCCTCGGAACGCGGGCGGGCAGCCGAGCAGGATCAGGTCTGGCGGGGAAGAGCCGAGCGCTTTAGTCGCAGCTTTGACGGAGGGGTACACGACGGTGTCGGCATATGCGGATGCCGCAAGGGACAAGCGCTTCTGCTCTAGCACGGCTTCCGCTCGCTCCGTCGCGGGGTCGACGAGCCCGATGACTTTGAGGCGGGAACCGAGTTTGAGCTCGATGCGCTGCGAATGGTTCCATGGCTGTGAGTCAGCACAACTCTACCCCCAACCGCGAGACATACTCCTTCGTCCGAGCCGAAATTGACTGCCTTCAGTTTTGTTCCTCGACGGACGCACCGGGCTCACTGTTGCCGGCTCCAATGATCAGGACGCGGACATCTGGTCCAGCCTCTGGCTGATAGCGAGGGGCTGGAATGGGCGAGCCATTTTGCGCGACGGGAGGGATGGTCATGATACGGATGCGGCTTGAGGCTGTTCTGATGCTCGCGACTTTTGGATCATCACCGCGCAGCTTTCAATGTCCGGCACCGGCTTCTACGACCCGCCAAAAGGTCAGCCAGTCGGGTTTGTTGACAGGACCGTCGCAAGCTGACCCGGAGCATCGCGTTGCGTCCGATTGTCTCTGATCCGAGCGATGACCAATGCCGCAGCCGCGGACCACAGTGTCCCGACCGGCAGCGGCACGCGGCAAACACTCGATTTTCATCCGCTTTCCAAGTTCCTGTCAATTGTGCCTGTCGCAAAGCACTAACTCTTTATGGCCGCTGCCGCGCGGAGAGGGCAAACGAGCGACGAGGGGGCGCAGCCGTTGCCGCAGCTACAGGGGCCAGGCGGATCTGTTATGCCTGTCACAGCCGCAGCCACACCGTCATACAGACCCGATGTGAAGCACCGAAACGAACGGGGTCGTCACGCACACGGCATAGAAGGACGCTAGCACGGCCAACCCTGACTTTGTGAGACACGGACAAGGCGGCCGTCTTCTGTAACGTTCTGCTGGCCGTTGCGGCTTCTTTGCGGCAGAGCGCGGGGCTAACCCTGCGATGTCCTGCACCCCACGCCCGCCCGCTCTGACGGGGTGTTGGCCCATTCGGCGCCTCGTGTCCGCCCCATTTATGGCTATGGCTTGTTGCCGGGAACCCACGCTGGCCAAGACGACGAGCGATGTATATATAGCGAGACCCATCGGAGCCGCCACGAGACCCCATTGTTTCCTCCTCCATCTCCCCAACCTCGCCGATCTTCCACCCTAACATGCCCATGCCCACCCTCGCAGTGGCCCTTGGGGCCTTTGCGTCCTTTGGAGGCTTCCTCTTCGGTTATGACACGCAAGTAGCAAGCTGCAGAGCATGTAACAAGGCTGACCAGCAGCGGATACATCGCAGGATGCAAGGAGATGCCTTTCTTCGTCCAGACCTTTGGGGCGATGTACCCAGACGGAACGTATTATCTCCCGCCGGGCACCAACTCGCTCATTACGTCGATCCTGTCTGCTGGTACCTTTGTCGGAGCCATCTGCGGATCGCTTGTCGGCGACCGGCTCGGCCGTCGTTACGGTATTGCCTTCTACATTGGTGTGTTTGTGTCAGACCTGTGTTGTGCCCATTGCTCACACCTTCAGGCCTCTTCTTCATCGGCGTCGCGCTGCAAACCGGATGTCACAACCTCGCTGGATTCGCCATCGGCCGTGTATTTGCCGGGCTTGGCGTCGGTGGTGTCTCGTGCCTGGTGCCAGTGTACCAAGCCGAATGCGCGCCCAAGGAGATTCGAGGCGCGATCGTCTCCGCCTTCCAATTCTTCATCACCGTTGGATTGCTCATCGCTGCGGTCATCGTGGACGCGACCAAGAACCGAATGGACGCCTCGTCCTTTATGATCCCAATCGGCGTCCAGTTCATCTGGGGCACGATCATTGCTGTCGGGATCTGTCTCCTGCCAGAGAGCCCGCGATGGCTCATGGCCACGGACCGTAATGAAAAGGCCCGAAAGTCTCTTGCTAGGTTACTCAGCGCTCCGGAGGACTCGCGAGAGGTCACCACTGCCTACGCCGAGATCGCCGCGAACCTCGAGCACGAGCGCAAGACCGGCCGCTCGGGCTGGCTCGACTGCTTCAGGCGAGGCGAAAGCAAGGCTCTGCAGCGTGTTCTGACCGGCATGGCCACCCAGGCGCTCCAGCAGCTCACCGGTAGTGAGTTTTAACCATTCTTGCAGGGGCTCCGTCGCTGACAACAGTCAACTTTATCTTGTGAGTCGAAGGGCCGCCCAGGCGTGGCAAGTGGCCGCACATCAGAGTCAGTGACTGATGATTTCAGCTACTACGGCACGACTTTCTTTACGAACTCTGGCATCAAGAAACCATTCCTTATCACGATTGCTACCAACGTGGTGAACGCGGGCAGCACGCCGTTCGGTATGTGGGCGTCGGACAAGGTCGGTCGACGGCCCCTCATGATGATCGGTGCGGCGGGGATGGCGATCGCCCAGCTCATCGTTGCCATCACCGGTACTGCCATCTCTCAGGACAACGCTGCGGGCCAGAAAGTTCTCGTTGCAGTGAGTGTCACTCTTGCTTGGTCCCCTCTTTCATCACTAAGCCTACCACTTCTACTCGGAATCAAGCACTCGAGAGGCAGACGTTCCCTCGGTCAGGTTCTCCTGCTCACACCAGTTCGTCTGCATCTTCATCGCCTTCTTCGCGACGACCTGGGCGACCCTCGCTTGGGTCATCACCAGTGAGCTTCCACCATACGCCATCCGAACGAAGAGCATGGCCCTCTCCACCTCCACGCAATGGCTCTTCAACTTTGCCATCGGATACGCCACGCCGTACCTCGTCGACACCACGCCCGGAGCGGCAGGTCTGGGCTCCAAGGTCTTCTTCATTTGGGGCGGCTGCTGCGTCATCGCCTTCTTCTTCGCGTACTTCGTGAGTGATGGTTCTTCACCGCCCGTGACCGGTCCCTGACCCCAGTGTGTCCCCGAAACCAAGGGCCTCTCCCTCGAGCAGGTCGATCTGCTGTACCGAAGCTCGACTATCCGAGGGTCGAACAAGTACCGCAAGGAGATTCTCGAGCACGACATGCACGACGACGAGATTGCCAACTACGGCGCGAACAAGAATGGGTCCCGAGCGATGCACCTCGAGGGCAGCGAGGGCAACGCGGACAAGAAGTCGGAAGTTGAGCAGGTCAGGTGATCGGGAAGACTTGATTGGAAGCGCTGCTTTGCTGTCATACCCCAATCCTTCCGGCGATGACAGTGTTGTGACCATACAGCTTGCCACGGCTATCATTACCACCTGTTCATGCAGAATTTGTGCGGATTTTGCTATACAATCAGTCCATTAGACAGCTGCTGAAGGCCTCGCCAGCGCCGCGCGTCACTTTTATGTGTAGCAGTCATTCTGCAGAGACCGTAAATGCCATCCCAAGGGAGCCAGTTTTGCCTTGAAGGCTTCCCACGCATGTGCAGCACGGATTGGTCAACGCTACTTTGCTTGCGCCATCCTCGGCCAGTCTACGCTTGTCCTGGGTCGCTGAGGCCGCTGCTCGAGTGACGGGATACGTGAGGCGACAATCCTGCCTCACCAACACCGACGCCTCGCTCGCCTTCAACTCATTTGAGCAAGGGCGTACTCAAGTATCCAGGGACCACTGCATACATTTCGGCTTGCAGGCCTTACCGCCAACATTCTGCTCTTCGCCTCAACAGCGCCTTCATCTCCTCCCGTCCCATACTCATTCCGGTGCGCTCCCGCCATCGCTTGAGACTCTCCTCACTGTCCGACCACGCGACCGCCATCGCCTGTCCGAACGTCGGCTCGTCCTCCTCCGCGTCATTTGGAAGACTAAGGATCGTCCCTGCTTCTCTCAGGGTCCTCCATGGCGCCTCGGCACCAGCCGTACCAGGCAGGTCGAGCTCCTTCGACGTGTTGATCCAGTCCTTGACCTCGGACGCAAAGTCTTGCCCGCCAACTTGGCTGAACCTGGACCAGCCCGCGTAGACCGCTCTCTGGGAGATGTGGTTCGTCAGATGGCTGACTATGCGGCGATAAACCCGAGACTTGGCGATGGGCGGCATGAGGGAGAGTGTGGACAAATGAGAGGACAGTGTGGTCAGAGCATGGAGGAAGCTCGTGTCGGGCGCTTGATCACCCTCAGTCCTATCCCACCGCCTGAGCGTCAGCGGCTCCTTCCTTATACCAATCATGATAGACCTCACCGGGTCAAATGCTGCTTCAGATCCGCCTCCACCTCAGCCGACACATGCCGAACGATCATGTCCTCCGCGCGATTCGCAAGTGCTTCGTAACGCTCGCCCACAACGTCGAACACGGATCCGGCTGTGGCCTGTCCGTTCCGTAGGGTTGCAGGCAGGAGAAGCTCGTTCGCCACGCGCTTTCGCAGATCGTCGGACCTCACCAGGTCCGCCGACATCTCAATGAAGAACTGCTGATTAGCCGCTCCGTTGCCAGCCGAACAATCACTGCTCACCGTATCATCTGCCCAGGCCTTCAACGCCGCGACCGTCCACGAAGCGCTCAGCTGAGCCTTGATCAGCCTTTCCAAGCCCGCTTTCCCGCCGGTGAGTTTGGTCTGATCCATGTGTACACCGCTACGAGTGTTTCCGGCAAGGGCACCCGGAACAGCCCGCACGAATGCAGAGGACAGAGATTCGAAGGCGTCGAGCGAGCCTGATATGCGCGAGAGGTACGACGTGAGAAGGGGGAGTTGAATCGACGTGAGGAATGGCAAGCGGTGTGCCAGCGTCGGCGATGGCGCGTAACGATCTACGCGTCAGCCGAGTCAGAGATGACAAACTCACCTGTGACCTGCTCGATGAGCGCCTTGACCTGTCGCGAGCTCGTTGTGGCCTTTGAGCCTTCCGAGGGGTCCTCGCCTTCGACGACTTCGTCCGAGATGTTCCATGCATCGGGCGACGCAATGATGTCGTGCAGCTGTCCCTCCGCGACTATAGTGAGACGGGCCGATCCTTTTACCCCTGATTGACTCACATTTCTTCTCGCCGGCAAGCCATCGATCGAACCACCCCTCTTCGCGCAGAATCACCTCGGCCAAGCCCTCCCACTCGGCGGTGTCCTTGCCCTCATTGACGGAAACACCCGCAACATCGAATCCGTTCTCCCGGACCGTATCATCAAAGACTACCGTTTGGTATATGTTGTGCGCGAGCAGAGCCGGGGTGTCCAACAGCCGGGGGATCCGTGAACGAAGCATGTTCAGCAGGATCGGAAATAGCAGCATGATGAACTCCGACTGCCGTTAGCGTGAGGGCTCATTTCGAAGTCTCACCTTGACGTCTACTGCGCCGAATCCTGCTCTGCGCGTCAAGGGCTCGACGTATTCCTCCAAGAACGCCTGGTGTTCATATATCCGATCCATGATATTGGTGAACGCCCATTCCGGCTGATCTTAACACGCGCTCAACGTCAATGACATCCTGAGCCCACCTTATCAACCCGGTTCGTGTTCCGCGAGCCTTGGAAGTGATACTTGAATCGCAAGGCGATAGGCTGAACCATCGCTTGCAGCGGATACAGCCCTTTGCCATCGTACCACGTCGCGTCCGTGGCGACGTCGATGCCGAGATGCTCGCCTCTAGCTATTAACTCTTGCTCCAGGTATTCAGGCAAACGCTCACTCGGATTGAAGGTACAGCAAGTCCTGATATGCGCGTTCGAATGCTCGTCTCTGCGCCACGGGTACCACGCTGTAGTCCACCTTCAAAGGCCATTGTAGCGGTTCGAGCGACTTCAGAAGGTTGCTGGATCATAAGCGGGGTAATCGCCTCGAATTGCGGCATGACCACTCACCTCGACAGAACCGCCTTGAGACTGGTCCATGTATCGTCCCGAACGGTCACCACCAGACTGACGACTGCCATACCCGGCGGCAGAGTGCCCAGGACGCGCGCAACCAGTTGGTGTAGCTCGATATAATGCGGCAGAGCACGGAGGGGGGAGGGGTGGTGGCCGCGAGGATCAAGAGTCTGCTGGCTGTCCGTCAGCTCCTGCTCCCGACGTCAGCAGCACTCTCTCACCTCAGGACGAGCACCTGCTCAAGCACGCTGACCCATAGCAGCCCCGCCTCGAAGTGCGCCAGCTCAGCCTGCATCACCTCCATCTGCTCCAATACTGTTTGGCCCCGCTTCTCCTCCGAGTCACTTTGCTTCGGGACCGACGAGTCCAGCTCAGACACCAGCGTGGACATCTTGTCCGCTAGGGCATATCGCTGCAGCGACAGGTCCTGTGCGGACTTGAGCAGCGCCCCGAGCCGTTCTTGCGTGCTCTGCAGCAAAGCCGGTAACGTCGCGGACGTCTCCTCAAGCTGGTCTTCAGCGCCGCACATAGTGATATCAGGCGAGAGCCACGCACTTCCTTCTCCGCCCTTCCTGCTCGCTCTTCCCAATATGCGATCTCCTCCGTGAGCCCCCTCCGTCTCTTGCCTTTGCGGGGAGTGCTAGGTCCAGCATGCCCCGTCAATGCCCCCAAGTCCGCGAAATTGTCGTCGACATGAGCTCGGACCTGACTCTGCAGGGCCGACGTGTCCACCGGTGTCGACGTGCTACGTATCGATGCTGCTGTTGCCATGGTTGTCCGAGTCGGGTACAAGCTTGGTAATGAATGTAGTTACTCGGTTCTGAAGTCGATGACGGCGATGAAACCAGGTCAACGAACCAGCCGTGCCTGAATCCGTTGGCAGTTCGAGCTGATTGACGATTTTGCTGCACCGCTCCACCTGCACTTCACTTCAGCCATACCGCCCGATAGATAGGCAAACAAACCGATAAGATGGTCCAGACATCCACGAGCCAAAAGAATCTATGGGTCGCCTCCTCTGACGGGGACCTTGAGCGGGTCAAGGTGCGCCTTGCCGTCCCGCAAAGTCAGCAGCAACGAGCTGACGTTGTGCAGTTCTTGATCCAGAACGGACAAACAGCGAACGACAAGGACTCCAACTCGTACACCCCGATGTGAGCTCCAGGCCCGCACAATGTGGCAGAATCGTCCGCTGACACGTAGGCACGCCGCAGCATCGTACGCTCACTTGGAGCTGCTCGATTACCTCCTATCCGTCGGCGGCGATATCAACGTGGTTGACGAGGAGGGCGAGACGCCCCTGTTCACCGTGGAGACGATGGCTGCTGCTCAGTATCTGATCGCTCATGGAGCGGACGCAAACTGGAAAAATGCAGACGGTCAAGAGGTGAGCCATGGCTCGGAATCATACACGTCCGGCAGCTCACTCGCAGGCCGCCGACTTCCTGGAAGAAGACCACCCCGATATCGCCATCTACCTCCGCTCACTTTCGTCATCTACTTCAACGACGTCCGACCCATCAGCCCCACTGATAGGCACGGTGCGGACCATAGATGCCGTGGAGGACAGCGAGATGGACGGTCAAGGCGCGCCCTCCGCTCTTGCCGTGGACAACTATGCGCAAGAACAGGCCTCGACACTTATGGCGGAGACGCAGTTGATCATGGAGGAAGCGGAGCGGACAGGCGAGAACCCGGACGAGAAGCTGCGCGAGGTGGTGGAGCGAGCTATTCGGGGAGGCGTTGCTCTGGGTGGGAACGGCGAGGAGGCGGTGGGAGGCCTCGTGGAGCAGGTCAAGCGGCGGCGCGAGGAGTGAGCGCAGCGCAAAGCATCTTTGCTGGTATCACTTCGGCCTCCTTTCCCTTTCAGAGGTCTTCCTGTATAATACTGCACACCGTCACGCTGTCATCAAGGCTCGTGCATGCCATCATTTTGTGTATTTAAAGCCCCGGGTCGATTCGCAGAACTGCTCCGCCCGCCATCCATGCTGTGCTCCATCATGCTAAACTCATCTATGACCGCTCAACCAAACCGACCTTAAGCCTCGAGCAAGTGCTCCATCGCCTCGACGACCTCCTCCGGGCAGGTGACGTGCCAGCCGGCAAGCGTCTTCTTCGCGGGAGGTCCGACCGTCGTGGAGAAGATACCCTGAGGTCGAACATGGAGGGTAACATCCGGCAGGGCCTCCGCGTCCTCGGGGTCAAGCGTGGACGTGACAGCCACAGGCGGCTTGAGGACGACACCCTCGTCGGTCACTCCACCTGGTGGGTAGATGGCTCGCAGCGAGCGGAACATATCCTCGTCGGTCTGCTATCAGTATTCTGCCTTCTTCCCAGACTCAGGCTAGACCGACCTTGTCGTCTCCCGCGCAGAAGATGAAGTCGGCATCCGGGTTCTCGTACATCAACCTTCGAACGATCTCGCCCTTGTTGACAGCAAGGGGCCGGACCTCGAGATTCTTCTTTCCGACGAGCACTGGGCATCAGCGGGGTACAAACACAGCCTAGACGATGTCCCGACTCACCCTCAATAGGCCGCCTGGGCGCAAGACTGCTCTCTAGCAGGTCCAAAGCCTGCTTACATTGGAACTCGCTGTCGTCAGCCGATTCCAATCTTAGCATGAGATTGCGCAGTACTCACCCAAAGTCCGGGTCCGAGTTACGGTAGTGCCACGTGATACTGGCCTTCTTGACCTCGATCGTGCTACCCGTCGTCCGCTCCATGTAGAACCTGAAAATTTCCTCCACCTCGGACATCCAGCTCATATCCAACGCCTCGGTCATGTTGGTGAACTCCTCGTCTTGCGGCGCCTTGACGAACGAGCCATGCTCCGCACTCAGTCCCAGCTTCTCGACCATTCCCCAATGCTCCTCGAGGAAGTCGCCATCTCGGCCCGAGATGAGGTACACGACGTTGTTCGGGTCCGCCACGAGCTGCTTGATCGCACTGCGGGTGCGGTCGGTCGGGATGGCCTGCGACGGGACTTTGACGATGGGCGTGAGCGTACCCTGCGGTTAGCTTGACTCGATTCCCAGCTGCGCGACACGCACGTCATAGTCGAACAGCATTAGCCTCTTCTTGGCGGCCTTGTACTGCGCCTTGAGGTTGCCAAGATCCAGAGGCGGGGTCTGGTGCGCGGCGTGCTCTCCACCAACATTCTCGAGCAGTTGTCGCAGAACGGTAGCAGCCCACGTGCGGCTCGTGTGGCCAATGACCGCCTCGAGCAGCTTCTCGTGTCGCTCCAGCTTCTCCTCATCTGACATGGTCAAGCCCTTGTTAATCGCCTCGGCCACACCAAGCAAGTCGTGCGGGTTGATCTGCAGCGCCGACGAGAAGGACGCGGACGTGCCCATGAACTCGGACAGGACGAGCGGCGACTTGTACGACTTCTCCTGACAGAGGATGAACTCCATCGAAGTCGTGTTCATACCGTCCCGGAGCGAAGTGATGAGCGCAAGATCGGCGACCGAAAGAAGGCCAAAGTACTCGTCCCTGTCGATCGCTTGGTGGCTGGTGTCAGCTGCAGTATCGGGTGAGGACTCACTAGTGGTGGACCGGCGTGAAGTCCAGGGATCCGTACGCGCCGTTGATGTGGCTGACAAGTTCGGCGGTCATCCGCTCGAGCTTGGGGCTTTCTGACAGCGCAGGGGTGGTGACCTGGATGAGAACGACCTTGCCTCGCCATTCCGGGTAGACCTCAAGGAACTTTTCGAAAGCCTGGAGCTTGTTGTACACTCCCTTGGCCACGTCGAGCTTCTCCCGTCCGACAATGATCTTCTTGTCCTTGTAAAGCATGCGCAAAGCGTCTAGCTTGGGCCTGACACCGGGCGCATCGCGGTCATGCGAGACACGCTTGATGTCGATACCGATCGGGCAGTATCCGACAGCCGTCACTACGCCGTTGGCGTCGACACCGCCTTGTGTCGATTCGAAGCCACAGACTCGGATACACGTGGATACGAAATGTCGCGAGTACGAGTAGGTCTGGAAGGAGACCATGTTGGCGCCGAGCATTCCCTCGAGGATCTCACGTCGAGCTATAGTTAGCTTGGGAAGGGGATCCGTGATTACGATACACTCACTGGGCAGACACCTGAAGATCTCGGAAGATGGCCACGGCGTGTGCATGAACATGCCGATCATGATCTCCGAGCCGTCCTTGTGCTCGTGCCCATGACCGTTCCCGTTAGCGTTGCCAGCACCGAGAGCGTTTCCGACGTTGCCAAGCAATCCGCCCAGCTTTTCCAGTCTCGTCTTCTCCTTCTCGCCAGCCGCCGTCGGCGTCGCAGTGTTCGCGTCCCAATCCATACCCTTCCGCTTCTCGTTGTGCAAAGCAGGCGAAGGGTTGACGGTGCCCACGGCCCAGCCGCTGTGCGATCCCTGCAGACGCTCTCGAATCATCTTGGGCGCGAGCAAGAGGTGGTAGTCGTGAACCAGGATGAGATCTCCCGGACGGTAGACTTGCGCGACCTTGTCGGCGAAGAGCGAGTTGGCCTTGTGGTAGTGCAGCCAGAGCGGGTCAGGTGACGGTACCGTTGCGGTGGAGTCAAGCCAGAGGAGGTAGTGGAAAAGAGGCCAGAGGGCTGTAATCAGCTTTTGCCAACAGCTATGCGTGGTCGACTCACTCTTCTTGCAGAAACCCTCGTAGTGGCCCTTGCTGACGTCGGGAGGGAGGAAGACCGGGACGTATTTGAGCGTTCCGTCGGTTTGCGCCTTCTTCTCGACATCCTGGAATCTCTCCAGCTCGCCCGCCAGCTCCTTCTGCTCGTCCTCGGTGAACTCGCCGCCGTACACCATCAATGGCTTATCGTCGTGCGGTACTTGGTGGTCACCGGCACCTGCGCCGTTGCCGTTGAGCAAGACGTCTGAAATGGACGAGAAAGTTGCAGTCGGCTGCTGGGTAGGCGTCGGCTGCGAGACCGTCTGCAACAATACCTCGCCCGTCCACGCGACGACGATGTTCTCGTGTGTGTCGGACAGGGAGCGCATACCGGAGATCATGGCCGTGTGGGCGGTTCGAGCGTGGATTCTCCACCTGGCGTCGACAGACTCCATGTGCGGGTCGGCGTCCTCCGGCTTGAATTCAGGTGTCATGGGCGGGGAGAGGACGCCGCCCTCCTCGATGGCAGATTGGGGGACGACGCGGATGATCTCAACGGGGAGGTGATGGCAGACATGGATGATACGTCCTGACAAGGGCAGTCCGCGGGCCTTGTGAGCGTCCTCGAGCCGGGTGATCTGGGCGCGTATCTCCTCGAGGGAGGGAGGGGGAGCAGGGGCAGGGTCGGGGTGCATTGAGTCCATGGTGGGCGGCAAGGTGGGAGCTTTGACAGGGACAGTGGAAAGGGCTGCAGTAATGCCTGCTTATCAGCGTTTGAGACCGGCGGCTTGAAGGCGCGGGATGACAGGGTGCCACCGGCGATCAACTTCTCACCAAACCCCAGAAGAACGCGAACGTTCTTCAAGCGCGAGAGAGAAGTCAAGAACGTGTGAAATGGTAAGACCATGGAGGTGAAGAAGGTGGGGGCGGCTAACGACGCTGATCATCACTTACCGTGTGGCCGAGCTAGGCGAAGATGCCTGCGGTGTTCCAATGAAGGAAGGGGTAAAGGTAGCTTGTCCCGGGCGTCAGGGCGCGCTTCTTGGATTCAAGTCAAAGGATGGGAGACTGTCGCGGTCCAGCTGGTAGCGGTAGCTGGTAAGGATTGGTGGAAGGATGCAGGTAAAGGATGGAAAAAGATGTTGTAGAGTATTGTGCGGGTCAAGGTCGCGGTGCCGTTGGTTGCCTGTGCCGTTGCTGCGGGCCTCGCGCTTGCTGCCTGCCTGAACGCTTTGATTCTTGGATGACACTATCAATTACAAGCCTGAAAACCGCCAGCAACGTCATACGTTTTAGAGGCCACAAATCTGCTTGTTTAGGCAATTTCCACGGGTCGAGACTACCAGGAACGCGTCGAGCCCTGGACGCGTTTCCCACAACCCGCATCATCACTCTTCTGCATGTTGGCCCCTTAGTTTTCCGCACAACGACTGCATTTCTATAGGCTAGCATGGTCATGTCATCCAATGTTCGGTCCGGTCTCTACCGCTGGACCTATTCAACCAAACATCTTCCACCGCACTGGTATTGCAAAGCAAATCGTAATTCACATCAGTCGTGCTGCTAAAGAGACATCCGGCGTGTTGTACCGCCTCTTCCTGCGCGCCGCGCTACTCCTCTGCCTCCTCCTCATGTGCCCACGACGAACACAGCCATGAGCATATCACGCGAGCGGCTCGCCACGCTTTAGTTTCGGAAACACCACCTTCCGCCACACATCGTACACCTCTGCCATCTAAGTATGCCTCAGTCCGGGCGAGATACACTCACGCGCTTTGGTACGGCCCGGAAAGCTTTGAGCGACAAGCTGCCAGTCCACCTTCGCGCCCTGAGGTTGACTTCCTCGCCTCCATGGGTTCTCTGCCCACTCACCTCGAGCACCATCGTGACCATCTTGATCTTCTCCTTGGTCGACCACGCAGCGCTGCTTCCCGCCTCATTCGACCATGGTCGGCCAGCGATGAGGCTCGGGTAAACGACTTTACGCCAGGTGTCGTGAGTTTCTGGTGTCAGTCTTTCCACCGCCAAGTCAATCAAAGCGGTTGTAGTATTGCGGAGGTGTTGTGCCGTGCTAGACTGACTGGTCTCAGTCTTGCCGTTCATGGCTGACGCAATCTTCGCCCAATCGGGCTTCGCTCACTGCGGGTGAGCGGAAGCCACACCTTGTACACGAATTCCATGCATGAGCACGCACACTCAGAGCAAGCGTGACCATGAGCAACTTGTCGTACTCCGCCTTCGCGGGACCCATAGTGGCTTTGGGCCTGCCAGTAGGTGCCGGCTTGACGACTGTGTACGGCAGAGTGGCCGCAAGGGCGGGCTGGTTGCGCGCGGCTGGCATGGCTGGACTTTTCGGGTTAGGTATGAGCGTTGCTGAAGAGGATGCAGTGTAATTACGAGTCTGACGCGCTGCACTCAAGAGATCAAGTAAGAGCGTGCAAGGAGAATGGGAAAAGCCAAAGGTGCACCACGCCCGTTGCCAGGGAAGAACTCGACATATCAGCGTGGCCGGTTCGCCGGACGGCATATCGGGGTTTCTGACACCTGTTCCATGGCATGCATGAGAAGGTGATGTCAAGTGTGCGTGTTGCTTCAGAGTCAGGCAAGATCCGTGGTAAATGCAAGACCGCCTGTCTGAATGCATATCAAGTGACCACCTCCCCCTTCTTCAATTTGGGCACGATCCCCTGCCCCCACACGTCGAAGAGCTCTGTCTCGTCAGCCAGCCAACATAAATGCGCGGACTGGAGGCCACTCACGAGCTTTGCTGCGTCCCGGAAAGGTCTGGCCGACAACCGTCCAGTCAATCTTGCCGGACTTCCCGTTAGTCCGTGAGGGCATGGACTCGCTGGCATATACTCACCTGCACGACCAAGATGACTAGTCTGATCTTGTCTTCGGTGGACCAAGCGGCAGAGCTGGACGTAGACCACGGTCGTCCGCTGACGAGAGCTGGGTAGATGATCTGTCGCCAGGTGTCGTACACCTCTGCAAAGTCAGCATGCGCCCCAAATACCTCGGCATGCTCGACACACTAGTCCTCGTTTTCCCCCCGATGGTCTTCGCGATAGCCTCCCAGTCGGGCGAGAGTTGCTGAAAGTCAGTTCATGGACAGCTTCGGTCCGTCTTCTTGTATGTGCACCCTTGCTGTGGATAGGCAGCACTCACCTTGAGCACAACGGTGAGGAACAGAGACTTGTCATAAGTGTGGACTGCTTTCTGCGCGCCTGTCCCCGTCCCCGCAGGAGTTTTGATGACATGATAGGGGAGGTTCCTCGTCGCAAGCTTCTGGTTTGGTTTTCGAGGCATCTCGCCGAGGGAGCTCGCTGTTGGTTGTTCCGCGGTCTAAGGAATGGTGGCGAAGCGATGCACAAAAGCAAGAACGACGCAAATTGGCCAACCCAAAGCTTTGCACCAACCAATCGGTCGCCAAGTGACTGGGGTGGGCGTCGCATGAGCAAAGGAGGGGAGGCCGGGATGACCGGTCAATCACTTGGGTAGTGGGCGGCGATCCCATCATTTGGGTCCGTGCTGTTCTGAACCGCCCCGTTGTCACTCTTCACATAAACGACTCGACTTACATCTTCACTCTCGCCATCCATCCCTGCATTGTGGTGAACAACCCCGACAGTCGTTCCGGACCTCATCAGTCTTCCACAGCACAGTCTACGAGTGAGTGCTAGGTCGCGATAGGGCATCACGCCTGACGTCAGCATGCCGAAAGCCACTTCGACCAAGACCAAGGTCAAGACCAAACCCAAGCCCAATCCCAAGACGACAAGCTCAGCCGTGCTCTCTCCGCCAAAGGCAACCCCTAAACCGGCGGCGTCGAGGGAGATCATGATGCAGATCCTGCTCGCCAAGGTCGAGAACAGCAAGACCCTTGACTGGTTTGAGCTGTCCATCACGCTGACTAAGGGAAACACCCATTCCGACACCTCGAAGAAGGGCACCAAAAGGAGTAAAAGCACAGGTGAAGAACTGGACGGCCTCTCGGGGACTGAGCTACGCAATGTCTTCCAGGAGGTATGTCTTCTGACTTGAGAGGGTGCGCAAGTCGGGAGCTCACCGAAGGTCCTTCTCCCAGCGTTGAGACGGGGGATGCTGCCGTGGGAGGAGGATGAGTCTGACGGCTCCTCTGCCGGACCAATTACTCCCGCACCCGACGACCTGATAGCTGCGGGCGCGAAGGGCGACACTAAAAACGCCTCGTGGGCAGGGAGAATGGCCAGAGACGGCAAGGCGAAGCGCGGCATAAAAGCGAAATCGGAAGCGGCGTCGCCTGAACACGACGAGGAGCCCGAAGAGGACGACGTCACTGGAGACCACGATCCGGACTTCGAAGAGGAGGAGCCTATGTGAGCAATGCAAAGAATGATATCGGGTGAGCGCTGGAAGGGTCGTGCGAATACGCTAACGTCCAGCCAAACACACCCATGCCACGTTTTCAGCGCTCCGTTGTAATCATAGCCAGACCATGACGACCTGCTGCATGACCTCCTAATCGTTATGTCTCGTCAGCTACATCTCTTCATGACTGCTCCTCCGGGGAGCGTGGATGCGCCGCTGCCTTTCCTTCGCTGCGCGCCACCGCCCGTGATATCCAAGCCCAGCTTATATCTCCTCGTCATCATCGTCCGCCATGAGGTCCTCCTCCGGAAAGTCGCCCACCGTAACCTTCTCCGGCCGCACAAACACAGCGTGTTTCGGTAATGTCTGGAAGTATCGAACGCTCTCCACGCTGTGGTTCAGCTCGCTTCGACCAGGAGATAGGAGAAACCCACAGTCCATCGCCCTTTCCAACCGGCTCGTCAAGCTCGATGCCCACCCACACGCCGCCCTTGCCGATCTCCGCCCTGCCCACATACCGCACCGTCCCCCGCCTGTCCAGTCCTCCTTCATTTGGCACTTCACACCTGGCTCCGGGCACAATATTCGACGGGGCTGAGGAAGGTGGCGGGGGAGGCTGAGTGAGGTTGGTGGGGACATCGGCGAAGCGTCCGAGCTTGTTCGCTTTCAAGTGGGACAGGACGGTATCTGATGTCAGCTGCGAAGGGACTTCGGAAGACCTCAAGCTGACCAGGCCTCGCTTCGTACTCCTCATTGGTGAGCTCGAACTTGTCCACGGCGGACAGGTCGCTGAACTCGCCCGGCCGGGCATTGGGGTCCGTGTTGTCCACCTGCCGTCAGCTCGCCAGGGGCCGGAGGGACCTCAAAAACTGACCTTGACGACGTTCCACTCTTGCAGCCCGTAGCTCTCGAGCGTCCGCAAATCGTCGCTCAAGTCCGCGACGAGGTCATTGCTCTCGGAGGAGCGGTACACCCGGATGACCTGGTGTTGCGGGGAAATACCGGTAATGGGCGTGAGCTTGTCCTGCGCGTCAGCTCGGAGCAACTGGGCGGGTGGAAGCTGACTTTGAGTTGCTGCAAAGTCAGTCCGGTGTCGAGCCTCCGTTCAGAGTGGGTATCGGAGGACGAAACGAACACGCGAATGATGGTCATGCCGGGCGATGGTGGGTGAGTCATGTTACTGTGTCGCCCTGCCAAAAACGCGCCCAAGCGGACACGCCCAGGTGGAGGTGTCGTCGAGCGAGGTCCGAGCACCGTGGGAAAGCAATGCGGCTATGACTGGGCCGCCACGACCATGTGGTGGACGGGCAGGTCGCCCTTCTTCATGCCGTACTGCACTGATAGCCAGCTCAAGCAGAACAAAATGGTTGCGCAGAAGAAGACTGTAGTTGTGACTGGTAAGCTGCGGCTCCTTGTCTTATATACTCAGCTAATCCGCAGGGGCCAGCGGTCTCTTGGGCCGAGCTGTCGTCGAAAAGTTCCGAGCCGGCGGTGATGAGGGTGCGCATTTAGCTTAGAGGGTACCAGTCGAGCTCACACCAGTGCTTGCTCTCGCTTGGACCCGAGCGGAAAAGGACAAAACCTATACCAAGCTCGATTTGATGGACGAGTCGGCTGTTGAAGACTTCTTTGGGCAGAATTCGGTTGACGGTGGGCTCAATCCAGTCCGCGTCGCCTTGCAGCTCACGAGCAGTCGTTGTGCACTGTGAGCTAACAGCTCCTCGTAGTATAGCAGCTCATGACAAGGTGCCGCCGAACGGCGTCCTGATGTCGCCGAGGCGGTATGCTATCCGCACTCTCTTGACTCTTCGCGGCTGATGCTCAGGACCCCGCGAAAGCAGCCAAGATCAACGCCGCCGTTCCTGCTCACCTGGCCCGTCTCTCTCGGGCAAAGGCCTTCACGTTGGTGTACATCTCGACAGACTACGTCTTCAATGGTCGCAAGTGAGCTATCGCCTTTCTCTGGTAGTTGAGCTCACGTTAGCCCGCCTTACGAGGTCGACGCGGAACCGGATCCGCTGCAAGCGTACGGCCGGCAGAAGCGGGATGGCGAGATCGAGGTGCTGAAGGAGCGCGAAAATGGCGCGCCGGCCACGGTCTTGCGCGTGCCGATCTTGTACGGCAAGACGGAGTACAACGCCGAGTCGGCGGTGAACGTCTTGCGGGATGGTGCGTGCGACACTCTTGAACTGCTCGCGAGCTGACGGTAGTGGTCGAGGATCAGTCGGGCAAGGAGTACAAGATGGACCACTACCAAGTCCGGTTCCCGACGAACGTGTCTGATATTGGTCGGTTGCTGTACGACCTCGCGCGTCAGTTGGACGGCAGAACTCCATCTCGGGCTAGGGTCGCTGACGGGTAGACTTGGACACACCCCTCCCGCCCATCTTGCACTACGCCTCCCCGGCACCGGCGCTCACCAAGTACGACATGACCAAGATCATCGCCAAGTATCTGCAATTGCCTATCGACCACGTCGTCTCCGACTCGGCTCGACCGGTGTCGAAGCCTGGCCAAACGGAGCGGCCGGAGAACACGCAGCTCAGCACGAAGAGCCTCACGGAGATTGGGATCGACACGCGCGAGGAGGCGTCGTTTGATGAATGGTGGGGCAGGTATATCGCGGAGACAAAGTGAGTATCGCCATCAAGACTCTCACCTGCCGAGGACGCCTAAGGACTATGACGCGCCCTGTAAAAGAAGCATGCTCAAAATTACGCTAGACAGACCTAGATGCATGCATGGCAAACAGTAGAGTATACACATATGACGCCCGTGACGAAAACCCCTCCCTCATGCTCCGCCCTGCCCAAGCTTACTTCTGCCTCCGCTTCTCCGTGAGCTTCTTGCCCTTTGGCATCTTCATCTGCCCGTTGCCCTTCGCCGGCGTCGGCTTCGAGAGCACTGGCGCCTCCTTAGCCGCCACCTTGATACCCTTCGTCTTGAGAAGGTTCTTCCTCTTGCCCTCTGGACCGTCAGCTGGGCACTCCCACTGAATCGCAACTCGACTCACCCTCAATGATGGCCGCATCTGCCGGGTCGTTGAACACAGCCGACGAGCTCTCTCCCTGCTCCCCCTCCGCCACCTGTTCGGTCTCATCCGCGTCCTCGTCGTCCTGCGCCACACCCGCCTTCTTGGGCTTGCGCTTCTCCACCTTGAACTTGGCCACGAAGAAGCCGTCCATGTTGTGCTTGTGCGGGTAGAACTGAGGTCAGTGTTCTCCGAAAATGGGAGTTCGGGCGGTGGCTCACCCTGCGTGAGTGCGAGACGGACGGGTGGAAGGTCTTGCCCTCGAACGACTTGAAGCCCTCGACACCGAACTCCAGGCCGGTGGGGACCAGTTTGCAGTGCGGGCGCTTCTTCAGCGCGTAGTCAATGACCGCCTCGTTCTCATCGACCGTGACGGAGCACGTCGAGTAAACGACGTAGCCACCCGTGGAGCTCGTGGGCGAGCACGAGTCGAGGGCGCAGAGAATCAGCTGCTTCTGCAGGTGCGAGAGCAGCTGGAAGTCCCGCTCGGTCTGCGCGTCAGTCTACGAGCCGAATCAGGCCATCAACCAGTCTACATACCTTGTTGACCTTGACACTGGCGTCTTTGGAGATGACGCCCGTACCACTGCATGGCGCATCCAGCAGCACACGGTCGAATCCACCCATCACACGCGGGAACTCCCGGGCGTCGTAGTTGCACACCACGACGTTCTTGCAGCCCATACGATGCACATTCGCCGTCAATGACTTTGTCCGTTGCTTGTTCGAGTCGTTGGCAAAGACCACACCGGTGTTCTGCAGCAGAGCCGAGATGTAGGTGGTCTTTCCGCCTGGCGCGGAAGCCATGTCGAGCACGCGCTCGTTCGGTTGAGGGGAGAGGGCAATGACGGGAAGGAAAGAAGAAGCGGCCTGGAGCATGTAGTGTCCCGCGAGGTACTCTGGTGTCGCACCTAGGCGTCAGCGGGCCTCTCATTCAAGGTTGATCCGTCACGTACCGACGGGCACCGGCGACTCAAAGACCTGCAGACCGACTTTGCTCCACTTGCCGAGCGGCTCAAGCTGGACCCCACGAGTCATAAGCGCCTGCGCGAGATCTCTTCTCCGTGTGCGCAGGGTGTTGGCTCGGATCGTGACGGGTCGTGGAGACTCGTTGGACTCGAAGAACGCCAAAGCCTGGTCTCAGCTGCAACCGAACCATTGCCCTGTATCCACTCACCTCGTCCGTGTTGAACAGCTTCATGAGCTTGCCGACCAAGAACGTGTTGTAGCCAAAGTACGTAGCGATGTCGTGCTCGAGCTGCAACAGGTGGTCCGATCGCGACTTGCCCGGCACGCCCTTGACCTTTCCGTCCTTGTTCGCGCATACCTTCACCAGCCACCTCATCCGATTCTCGACTTCTCGCAGACTCGTCCCGTGCTCGTGGTCCTCTTGCTCTCCACCCCGCTCCACAGCCGGTAATGTGAACCCGTCATTCTCCAGGTCGTCTTCCAGGTTGGTCATCAAACCGTCCTCGTCGTCGGTCGGTATCGGGTTCGGGCGCATGTGCGGCGGTGGCAGATCGTCGTCCTCGTCCATCTCCTCGTCCTCGCCGTCTTCGTTTGACGACGCGAATGCCGAGTCCACCTCGTCCTCGTCCTCCAGCATCTCATCATCATCCTCGATATCGAATTCATCGTCCATGTCAAACTCGTCATCCTCCTCTTCCTCCTCGCCGTCCTCGGGCGCAGCGTCCAGGTCGAACATGTGCTGTGCCGGCGGCATCTCATCGTTATCGATCACGTCCTGAAGTCAGAATCGCTTGACCGCCGCTGATCCGCCTCCACTTACATCGCCCTCGTCCTCCGAGTCCGAGAACACGAGCTCTTTGGCCGGTGCCCGTTGAATGTCTTCCTCCAGACTGCCATGAGCTACGCACTCGGAGCACTTAACGGCACTCACGAAGCCGCCTTCTTTCCCTTCTTCGCAGCCTTCACGCTCTTGACTTTGACCGTCTCTTCCTCGTCCTCATCCTCGGACAGCTGCCTGTCTATCAGCTCACTTCCCTTGTCCTGGCCTCCACATCGACTGACCCAGGCTTGAGCGCCTCCTCGACATCGCTGTCCTCATCCACCACATCCACAGCCTTGACCCTCTGCTTCTGCTTCACCTGCTCGCGCTGCACCCGCTCCTTGACGCTCTTCGCTCCCGGGCCCTTGGCCTTCAAGCCCTTCTGCTCTGATTTGCCGTAGTTCCTCGCCCGTTTCCTGCCGCCAGCCTTCTGCGTCGGCTCCGATCCGGGCAGCGGCTTGACGTCGCCTTGCTTGTTCTTTGACTTGTATCCCATCGCGTCGATAAGTCAGGTCAGTTCAAGTATGCAGCTGGTGAAGATCAATACTACAGCGATGATGGTACCGGCTAAATGCGCGGGCAACTTTTTGAAAGTGATGTGGCTTTTGATCGCCTTTTACGTAAACGGCCCACAGTATCACCGCGTTGTGTTGTTCACCCAGAGCCTGGCTGGGTCAAGCAACCTAGGCAGCTCATAATTCAGGCTACTTACCCCTCGACCTTGCTTGCTCTCTACCTCGACTACGTCAGGATGGACGCGTCATTGTCGCCGCCGAGAGATTCGGCCTCACTCCCCGCTGAGACGTCTGCATCCTCTACACCTGCTCCTCTGCCCGCGGCCTCCTTCCCCGACGTCACCCCGTCCGCAGAGCTCGAGCAACCAGTAGCTGGGCCAAGCACCACACCTGTGCCGGCCCCCGTGCGGCGTATCGCCAGGAAGCCTCAGCGTGTGAGCTCTCCCATTCCTCCCAGAGTCCAGCTTACGTCAGCCCGACAATCACGACGCTGTCGCCGGAACGACGGCTTTCGTGCCCGGAATGTAGGCGCCCGGTCATGAACCCCTCGCTGATGGCAGTTACAACGTAAAGAACCCGGCAGGAGACTTTTTGCAGAAGGAGACGAACTCGGACGTCGTTCGACAAGTCAGTCAGGCAAGAGCCCGGCGTGCAAAGGAAGACGAGAGCAACGAACGGAAGCGCAAAGAGGCAGCAGGGGAAGCAGTGCCTGATGTGAGCTCACAAGCGCAGCATGGCCGTGCGATCGAGCTCATGGTAGCTCCCCAACCCGCTCAGCAGCATCCTCATCATCCATCCAGGCTCACGAAATCTGCGCTTCGGCCGTGCGTCCGACTTCTACCCCCGTGAAGTGCCGAATTGCATTGCTAGGCCGAAAAGCGCCAGCACGAGGGGTAGGGACCCTCCTGTGCCGGGTGCCAGGGCGACGAACGGACATGCAACCGGGTCCGAGGCGGAGGCAAACGGGCATGGAATGGAGCTCGACGGACCCGAAGAGGACCCCGTACGTCCAGTCAGCCATCGTCGACGCAGCGCTAAGTCCAGGTGGAAGCGAAGATCGGCTATTTGCGGGGGTACCTCAAGAACCGCCTGATCCAGAACAAGCTCGCAACGGACTGGCGGGATGCGACGCGCGTGGTCGCTGCAAACTCGAAAGTCAGACCGGAGGGGCTGCCGGAACATAACGATCCATACCGCATAGACTGGACCGAGGTGGAGGACAAGAAGTGCTTCATCGGGACCGAGGTGAGCGGCCGGTGAACATTCGTACGCAAAGCTCACACCAGGCCCTGCGCCTTGCCCCGTCGTCCGACTTCCGAGTGAGATGGCCATTACTCAATCGGAAGCTCAACACGCGGGATTGGGACTCCCAGAATTTGCTCATGGATGACTTTGCATTCATATTGCAAGAGTCGCTGAGAGCGGATCTAAACGTCACACCTCGGATGTACCAGGTCAGACTGCCGTTACGTCTTGAGCTTGGAGCTGACGGCGTAGGACTACGCTGTTGTGCTTATCGTCCCTGACCACGGGGACAAGGCGTACGTGCAGGAGATGACACACCTCATACTGGGCGTGATGGGCTTCAAGGAAGTCGCAGTCCATCAAGTCAGCTGTCCCGCGCCGTTCCTCGCGGGGATGGAGCTAATGCGTAGGAAGCGTACGCTGCAATCTTTAGCGCGGGGATGTCAACTGCTTGCGTCGTGGATATCGGCTCGAATGTCACGTCCGTGTCGTGTGTGGACGAGGGCGTTCTTGTGGCGGATACGAGGTGAGCGATGACTCCTCACGGGGATCTGAGCTTATAGTAGAATCAACCTAGCGTACGGAGGGGACGACATCACCACAGCTTTGGCAGCCATCTTGGCCAAGTCGTCCTTCCCTTATCGCGATCTGAATCTCGCGAGGAACCAGGACTGGATCATGATGGACAACTTAAAGATCAAGATATGCACCCTGGAAGAGGTCAGCCCTGTCAGGAGCTCCAAGCGTTCGAAGCTGATGGCAGCAATTGGTGGCCAGCACTCCATGGGACTTTTACGTGCTGCAGCCGGAGGGCTTGACGCAGAAGTACATCTTCAGGACGTATGATGAGAATATTCTGGCTCCCCTGGTTAGCATCCCCTGCGCATATCACCGGATGTCGAGCTGACTCTTAGGTCTTCTTTGACACCCGCATGGTTCGTGTCAATGACGCTAGCCGACTCGTAGCTGAAAGTCAGATCGACTTTGACGGGAAGAAGGGCGAAGGCGCATATCCCGCCCAAATTGTATCTGATGATATCGACGACATGCTTCAATCCAGCTACGGCGATGTCGTACGTGCAAGGATGCGCCAGAGTACCTCAAGTTGACAGCAGACGAACGCCATGAAGGCCTGCACCACGCATCTTCAGCCCATCAAGCCCATCGACCCAGAAGCCATTTCCAGCACGATGGGTCATGTTGAGAACGGCACCGAGACGCCAAACGGGTCGGTTCCGCCAGAGACCAAACCAGATGAGGTCAAACTCGGCGCGGACACATCCCGGGCCCCGACACCGGTCCCAGTTGCCGCCAACGGTTCGGACGGCGTGGACGACTACGACATCGCTGAGGAGGCTTCACGCATCCCGCTCGACGCTGCCATCGCCGCATCCATAGCGACTCTTGGAAGCGAGAACAAGGCTAAGGCCGCAGCGTCGGCGATCCTGCTGATTGGCGGGTCGACGGCCCTCAAGGGTTTGAATGCGTTTTTGGCTGAGAGGTGGGTTTCAAGCGGGTTTTCGGGCGGTGTGCTGATACCAGATTGCCCCCGCTTCTTCGTGCTAAGGGCGTGCCGGTGCAGGATGCGCTGATTGTCCCCCCTCCTCGAGGCCTGAACCCGCGATTCGTATCGTGGAAGGGCGCTTGCGTCATGTGCAACCTGGAGAGCATGAGCGATATGTGGATCAGGCGAGACGAGTGGGATGCCATCGGCGCGAGGGCGCTGAAGGATCGGTATCTATTCTTCTGACGAACAATGATATCCGATAAAAAGCGAGAAGCGACCTCGTACACGAGCTCATTATGCATGTTGTACAGTGCCATGCCTCGTTACAATCTAGGCCGTCTTTCGCTTGAGCGTCTTCTGCAGCTCTTCGAAGCTGGTGCGCTCGAATTTCCAGCTATGATCAGCTGACCTTCTCGCGACGAGTCCCTGCACCGTTGACTCACATCACAAAGAGCGTGAACAGACCAAGCACGCCGCCAAAGCCCAAGAGCTCGAACCACAGCGCCCAGCCCTGCGTCCACCGTCCCGTCTGGTATATCCTCCTCAGGACACTGCCGCACACCACCGCCACGACCGTAACGACCGATTTGGGAAACAGGGCGCGCACGTCCATGCCCGCTGTTCTGCGCGCGTGGAAGAACGCGTACCCGATACGGACGAGCATGCCCATACAGCTCGCGCCGATGAGCGCCGTGTCCGTGCCGAATCGGTGGGCGAGCCGGGCCTTGAACACCCACAGGCTGAGGACGAATGCGCTTGACGATGCGATCATCCATCGGGCCTGCCTGCTCATTTGCGCCGGGGTGGCCGTGGCGGCGTGATACGCTTCGAGGATGCCGTTGAGGGAGAGGAGTGGGATGTAGAAGCACAGGTAGGTCTGCAGGGTGCGTGGCGCGGAGGTGACGAGGTATCGCTTCGGAAGGAGGATGGACAGGATGGGAGGGAGGAGCGGGGGCAGAAAGGAGGGGAGGATGAGGAGTAAGTGCGACGAGAGGTGGGTGATGAGACGCAGGAGGGGTGCGTTTGAGGGCGCAGTGGGCGCGGCCGAGAAGTGCAGGAGTAGCGTCTCTTCGATGGGCTGGAAGATGATGCGTGCGATGAGCGATCCTGCTGTTAGCTAGCCTTCGTTAGCGAGGTCACGCAGTGCGCACCGTAGTTCATGGCGATGGCGTAGCCGCCTTGATCTTGTAGTGGGCTGATACGGCCCACGGCGATCCGGTCCGCTTCTGTCAAAAGATGCTTGATCAGGCTTTGACGGGTGTTCGCGATTGCTAGCGCTTTCATCTCGTCCCCGAACAGCGGCTCGCTGAGCGTCAGCTCAATGCTTATTGAAGGGCAACGGGAGGCTCTTGCACCCACTTAAATGTGCTTGGGACCCATAGCCACCAGTCCAGCCCATACTCCCAAAGATACCTCGCCGCCAAGAACCCAGCCCCGGCCGCCTGACCAACACCGAACCCGAGCAGCGCGCGCTGCGGACGGGCATACAGGATCGCAAATGTCACGACCGACTTCACCATCGCCATCCCACCCTCTGCTTGTACGCGTACACGCAGTTGCGGCGGCGATGAGGTCAGGCAGCGAATGTAGAACGGCTCGATAGACAGTTCCGCGAGCGCCGCGAAGACGTATAGTCCCAGAGCGACATGGAAATCGGTCTGCGACGCGGTTGATGCAGACGAGGTCTGAAGGTATAGCGTCAACACCGCGGAAGCAACGACGAGACCCAAGTATAATGGGACACAGGCGAGCCTTCCGTTGGACTTGCCAGTCGAAGCGGGCCCCTGCTTCGTCGTGGCCGGCGTGCTCGAGCTGACGTCGCGCCGCAGAAGCGCATTCCGTATCCCCTCGCGAGATAGGAAGAGGATTGTAGCGGAGATGAGGTCGAACTGTATTGACGCCGTGCCCAACACCTCGGGCGTGGACAGGCGGAGAAGCGCCGAGTTGAGCGCGAAAGTGAGCAGTCGGGACAACAGCTGTAGGAGCAACAGTGACCGGCCCGTCTTGAGCGCGGTGCCAAGCCCGCCGATTCCGTCTTCACCGGCAGAAGTTGAGCTCTCTGGACCGACGTGTTCTGGCTCTGTATCTTGCTCGTGTACCGTCGTCATTGTCGCATGTCGTACAAGCTACTGGCACTCGACCCGCGAACTGCAGCCGGAAGTCAATGGGTGATGCGTTGTCAACAAGCGGGGCTCCAGCTTGGACCGAGCGGGATCAAATTCCGTGCACTGGGACGTCCGGGTAATGACGAGACAACCAGGGCGCGTAAGTTGTACCAGGGGGCGAGGGCGAATTCGAGAATGGGCCGTTATTTCTGGATCTTTCTGATACGATCAACCGCCATCATCAACAGGGCCTCTTCCTTAGATCTACCCCGCAGCGAGTGGGTATAGACGTTCGCACATCATGGGACGCAGACGACGCGTCGTACCGCCTCAGCCGAAGGATCACGGCCTCGGCACTAGGCTGCACCTCTTCACTTACGCCTTGTACGTGGACGCTCTCTGCGCTTTGGAACATTCGCAGCATGCGTTGACGGTAGATCACGGCTTCCACCTCGTCAGCTGCCCTTGCTCGGGCTCTACGCCTACTTGGTGATGTATGCATGCGGACACGGGTGGCTCGATCGGAGCGTCGCCGGCAAAGCGGGCACGGCTGTCGTCGGTGTGCTGTCGATGGGTGAGTCACCGGCAGACAGGCAATTGTATCTGATCCCTCCCGGCTTCCCCGCGGTTCAACCCCCCCAACAAGCGTCATGGAGAGCTCGAGTAGTCCGGCTGACGCCAGTGACTGGCTTGCTCATGTCGTACCGCTTCTCCAGCGCATTGGGCAAATGGGACGAAGGGAAGAAGGTCTGGGTCGGAGTGAGGGGGACCATCCGCGATGGCGTGAGGATGGTGCGTCATTGTTTTCGCTACACCGGCTTCACTCATCGCAGTTATCGATTGGCCGCAACAGCGAACGCAGTTCGTCTAGTCGCAGGTCTGAGGGATCGTTCGGCACAGACCTCGACGAGGATGGTCCGAGCGATGCACCCGAGACGCCAACAGTCAACTCACACACCAAGGGCTCTTCGGAGCCTTCGCTGGTCTCCTCGCCAAGCACTTCCAATGGCAAAAGTCGGAAGCTGCTGGTCGCAGAGCGTGAGGACGAGCTAGCCGGCCTGCTTGTGGGATTTGCCTTCGCTCTGCAGTGAGGCTACCGTATTCAATCTAGTGTGTAAACTCTGACCTCAGACACCACCTGCACCGTACTCGACCACTGCCACAGCCGCCACTAGCCGACCTTTTGCCGGTCTCGTACCTCCTATCGCTCAAGCGTACTGAAGCGCGAGTCCGCTTCGCAGAGCTGCACGCCGGCCCGTCGTCGTCGTACTTTGACCCTAAGACGGGCGAGCTCCGACCTGGCTTCCGGAGACGAGGAACCGGCCCGCCTACCGAGGAGGAACGCAAGCAAGCGGGTCAGGCGGGATGGGACGAAGCGTGGGAGCTGGACATTGGATCGATCGCCTCAACGGCGGAAGAGGCCCTCGGACGTCTGGCAGGCGGGGAGGAAGATCCTGAATTGCGCCAACAGCTGGACCAGCTAAATCTTCCGGACGACGACGAGAAGACCGCAGCCGCAACCGGCGCGACGCGCGCTGGGGCAGGGCAGTACGGGCCCAAGCCGAAGAGCAACCTCACCGCTCCGCATCCCGCCAATCTGCCACTTGCGCTGCTGAAATTGATGGAGGGATACGTTGTCGGCTTGTCAGATGTAGAGAAAGAAGAGGGCGGATGGGCCGAGGCGAAGCGTGAGAGGGCATTAGGCGTCGTCAAGGCACTGAGTGGACACCTAGCCGAGGCGGAGCGACTCTCGACAAGTGAGCTATCCCGTCGCTGTATCAGACCTGTATCACAGCTAATCGCAGATCCTCCTCCGTTGCCTCTCACTTTACATCTCTCTCACCTTCTGCTCATCTACCTCGCCGCGCTACCTGTGTCGCTGTTGTGCGTGGTGACGGGCCCGTACCTCATCGTGATCACCGTCATTGCGGGCTGGTGCCTGTTAGGCCTGGAGGCGTTGATTGCCGAGGTCGGAGGAGTCTTTGGGCACTCTGGTAGGTTCTCGAGTGTGCTAGCAGGCTGGTGTAGAGTCGCTGCTGACTCTAGAAAATCATCATCCCCTGCCGCAATTCTCTAATCAGATCCTTTTAGAGAGCATCGATCTGAATCCGTCTTTCCTCCGCACGTACCGGGCCAGACTGGTATCGCGGGTAGGAGAGGATGATCCAGAGGTCATCGAGCTGGATAAGCGGTGCCGACGTAGCGGGGACGAATGGATGCCGACTTTTGGGTAGACTCCGATTGTGGGTTTTTGTGTCGAGTGGGTGACTCGTATGATGTTGTATGGTATAATGGATAGCAGGACGTGATGCATCACTGCGTTACAGCCCGGCAATCCGCAGTGACGGCAGAATAGACTGCATTGAGTGGATCGCTCATAGCGTCGACCAAACCTCCTCCTGCTCCTGCCACTTCACATCGTCCTTCATCCTCTTCGGAACATACACCATCCCGCGCGGCGCGCCCTGGATCCCATACGTGTCTTTCATCTCGACAAGCCCGATCGGCCGCTTGAGGCGATAACAGCTCAAGACGGGGTAAGCGTACTCGTAGCGCTCAAAGTCGGGGTGATGCGCGTTGTAGTCGGCGTTGCCGTACCCGTCCTCCTTGAGCCGATCGGCGACCCGGCTCTCACCGGCGCTGGCACGAGGTGGTCGGACGACGACAGGCCCGACGTGGCAGATGTACGTGATTGCCGAGGTGGGCGCCGTCTCGTAGAACCAGACCCGCTCGACGGTCGGCGGGTACCGTCTCGTGCGGAACTCGTGGGTCTTCTGGCGCTGGACAATCATGGCCATGTAATCTTCCGTGGCGCTGTGATCGGCAGTCAGCTCAAAATCGCCAGAGCAGCCGCGGGGCGGGCGTACGTGTGCGACATGGACAGGATGATGTCGGTGCGAGCAGCTCCGAGCGGCATGGGTGCGTCCGTCGATTCAATCTTCGTGGGCACTTCGGTCGACGGCGCGGACATGATCGACAGTCAGGTGCGAAGTCGTGAAGTTACACAGCGGAGGTCCCGGGGAACAAGTGCAAGTCGACAGCCAATTAGAGCGACACCAACATCGTGTCCCAATACCGCGTCCCCGGACGTCGCGTCCTACGATGCAGAGTGGGGCGGCCTTCCGGCCAAGGAGGATGCTGCTCAGGCAGTTGTGCTGTGCGCTCATGCTCCTTTCCCACCCCCCGACCGTCCCAACTTCCGCCGCCCAGCCTGAGACCTGCTTCACTGCCCACAGCGCTCATTAATCATGCATGGGATAGTCGTCATGAGTTCGTATACCACTTTATAGACTATGTAAGCAGACACACATTGGTCTTCGTCTCATCACACAGGCCTCGTCGCGCCCTCGGGCATTCGAACGACTTGCGCTGCGGGGCCCAGGGCCTGTCCGCCGCGCACCGCCCACTCTCTCTGCCACTCCTCTTCTTCTTCCGCATCATGCACCGCCCTGTTCGCGCCCCACCGTTCCTGCACGTCGTCCACGTCAGGCAGCTCGTCCACATCGGGCAGAGCGTCCAGATCGATATGGTTCTCCGGGAGAGTCTGTCCGGGCAAGTGGATGTATCCATTTGATTTATCGATGACTCGTAGCAGCTTCAGCATGCTCTTCTTATCCTACTGTCAGCCGCGATGCTACATGCAGCGGAGCCGATCAACTCACCTCGACAGCCAGGGTTTCGAACGACACATTCCCGTAGTCGTCCAGCAGCTCCACCATGGCTCGGTTCAGCCTTCCCATCTTTTCGTTGGCCTGACCCGACCGTCCCGGCTCGTCTTCTAGCTTGTCAAGCAAATAGTCCAGATCTCGCGCTTCGGCGTAGTAGCGCAAATTGAATGCTGCGAATTTAGCCAGGCTACCGACTCACTCATCGTCGTCACTCACGTAGATCACCATACGAAGCCAAGAGGTCGATCTTGGACAGCACGTTGACGTGGGGCAGCTCCAGCTGGGCCATAGCCCGCAGCGCTAGCAATGTCACCGAGATGAACTTGCTCGCGTCGGTGATGTAGTGCGCATCGGACAGATGGACCGCGACGAGCTGCATCATCAGCATCTGATCTTCCCGTCGCATTTGATCAACCGGCAAGCCAAGCTCACCCTGTAGTCCATTTTCGTCAAGCCCACGATGACCTTTTTCAAACTATCGTGGTTCGTCCACAGCTCCACCTGACCGGGTGTATCAAAGATGACATACGCCGCCGACTCCGCTGCCTCGTTTGCGTCGCCCGACTTCGCTTCGCCCTCATGCACACCCAGCACCTCATCAAGCCTGCCCACCAGCCAGTCCATGTTCTCCTCCAGGTGTTCCATCACATATATCATCGCGCCGTTTGGACCCAACCCGTACTCCTGCATGACCTCCTCGAGCGTGATGATCTCCGTGATATTCACCGCGCACGGGTACGGCGGATTCGGCACAGCCGGGTCGAGGTTGACAATAACAGGTCGGCGGCCTAGCGCAGTGAGAAACTAGTCTCAGCCTCTGCGTCCTCGAACGCCGACGGCCTACGCCCACCACTGCTCTTTCTCGACAGCGGCGGCGCGCGGCTGACGTACCTGGTGCATGCCGTGGCAATAGGTTGTCTTGCCAGCACCAGGCGGACCAGTGACCACTTGGCCGAAGGCGGATTCATGCGACCCGTTTTGGCCAGCAGGCACAGTCATGCTCGCGATGGCGCTCTCGTCCGCGGCCATCTCGGTCTCGTATCCGTCTTCCGGACGTTTCAGACCGTTGCCGTTCACGTGGTCTGCGTCGGTGTCACCGTCAAGGTCCTCTGCCGGGGGCGCGGGAAAGTCGTGCACGAACGATGGGACAGCCGAGTACCTGGACCCAGCGCCAGTGGTGATCGCGCTACCTCTTCTCAAGTGCGAGTTCGAGTACACGCTAACTGGTGAGGCGGGGAGCTCCGGCGAGGCGGGACGCTCCTGCGATATCTCGGGCGTGTGGACAATGGGCACTTCAAGCGGATTCGGCACTTCCTCCACTCCGGCTCCGAATGTTCCGGGCGAAAAGGCCGGTTGGCTTGTCCCCGGCGTCGGGCGGTCCCTGGCAGTCGAGTCGTGGACTGCGACAGTCGGATTGACAGGTAAGATAGTATCTGAAGAGGTGTTCGGGTCTGCGTCTTCGGACTCCGGTGAATAATCGGTCGGAATGACAGTGAAAGATTGGTGACGGTGATGAGCTTCGAGCCTGCCGTTCGGGGTCGAACCGGTGGCGGCATTCGCCGCCGGGTCGGCATTTGCCGGCTGTGGCGGGGTGGCGATCAAGGTCGGCCTCCTAACCGGGGCAGGGGCCAGTCTAAACTCGTGTGCTGTAGTCAGCGAGGACATGTCATCTTGAACTTACTATTGGAGGAGCGCTGCGAGAGGGTACGACGCGCGGTTCGGATGCTCCTGCTCCGTTCAAGAGGTCCCTCGGGAACTTCGTAACCTCGCATGTCCTCGTGCCCATTTTGCTCGACGTATCGCAGATAAGCGTTTTGTTGCGCCTGCGTATCCGGCGAGAACACAGGCGTGGCCAGCTCGACTGTATCGGTTCCATCGCTCGTTCCGCCACTAGCGTAGGATTGACGACGAAGGGCATGCGCCTGTTGATTTTCTAGCCCAAAGCCTAAGCCGGTGGGCGTCCCGCTCCCCGAAGAAAGAGAGGGGAAGGTGCTTCGTGCCGCGGATGACGGCGCTGGCTTCGAGGGGATGTGCGGGGTAGTGACATCTCGCGGTGTGCGGTAGAATAATCCCTGCTCTTCAGCGAACCATTGCTGCCACACGCCAGCCGAGTACGCACTTTAAACTTGTCAGCCATCTCCTCATCGGGACTCGGCGAATCTTCGAAGCTCTGTCGCCCGACCACAGGCGTGCTCGTGCCACTTCTGCTCCAGCCCTCGCTCGCATCCGTGTACACCGTCGTCTTGCTCGCCGTGCTGAAGTTGCTGTTATTCCTGGACCCCAGCGGCGGGGGTGCAACGAGCCCC
>CAUG01000068.1:62433-115818 GCA_000442785.1 Papiliotrema flavescens NRRL Y-50378
GGGCTGTCCGTGGTGATTGGAAACGCTAGCGAAGTGCCGGGAGTGAAGCTCGGCGCGGTAGCGAGGATCCGAGGCAACTCGGGCGTATCTTCGTCGATTGTGCTCGCCGGCCGCTTATAAGTCGATTGACTCATGGATGAAAATTGCTGGTCCAACGTCGACACACTGGAGGCTCGACTTCGTTTGATCGCTTCTTCTAGCGCAGTGGGCCTTCGCGGCGATGAAAAGGCGCCCGCGGACGAAGCACTCGTTGGCGTCGACAGACCCAGCGGCCTGTCCTCCTTGGCCCGCGGCGAGGGGGTCGGCGGATCGGCTGGTCGGATCCGCAACGAACTTCGAGCCGACGGAGACTGGAAGGCCTTAATGGTACGGCTTCTGCGGTGCTGTTCGGCGAGGTACGTTCTCGCTCGTGCAGGACTCGGCAGAACTGCCGTCTGGGCGGACGTCGATGCTTCCGATTCGGAAGGCGCTGGGTCATGACGCGTAGGAGGGGATATCGCCTGGCCGATGCCGTCCGAGAAGGAATCGAAGGCACCAATATCAACCCGTGGCGAAGTATCGTACGGCAGAGGCGGCAAGGGTTTGCTAAAGTCGACGACGGGTAGCCTGTCCGCCTTGTCCTCCGCTCCGATGATGACAACGCCTTGCCGCCTCACCGGCGGATTCGACACTCTTAGAGTACGGGTTGGAGGTCCAGGAGCACTCCGTCGAGCGGTGCGTTGCAGCAAGTCCGGGCTTGAGCGCGAATACCCATGTCCCGGCTTATACTCGACCGGACCGCCCTTTGTCATCGGGAAAGGCCTAATGGGATCATCGGTCACGTGGAAAGGGTCGCTCAGATCGCCAAACATCGGCGATGGTTGTCCTGAGCTTCCCCTCGAATAAGTGCCAGTCGAATTCGAGCTCCGCTTGATAAAACCAAACGACTTGCGCACGCTCTTTTCCGATCCGGAACGCTCCGTCTCAGGCCTCGACATCAGATCTCCAGTCGACCGCGTGTGACTGTGCCGAGGGATCCACCTCGTCAAGCTGCTACTCCGCTTTCGAGATTGCGATATTCTCCTCTCTATATCGCGCTCCCGTGCCCGCGCGTTCCCAATTACCGGCGCGTCTTCCCTCGGCGCCTCGTTTCCAAAACTACGACTGCGCGGCCGGTGCTTGACATAGCTCGCCCACTCGTCCCTCTCTGCTTCTCGCTTCTTGCCGTCCGAGACAACTCGATTGGCGAAAGCCGAGAAGACATCGCTGTCGCCATCGTTATCGTCTGGGCTTCCTGGTGGTGTGATGTAATGCGGCGTGATGTTTGGCCTCGCGAAGACGAGCTTGTCGCACACCGTTGGAGCGTCCCATCGCCGCGGCAGAGTGTCGTACCCATGTCGCATTCTTCGCTGCGGGGCCGAGACAGTCCGCTGACGAGGTATATCGATAGCGGGCGGAGATGGCAGTGCCGAGGCTGGAGTGAACGAGCTGCCCCGCACTTCGCGCGAAAGGGGCGAGAAGAGCATTTTAGGCGCCGTCAAACCAGTCGGCACGGAATTCGCGGTCGGTATCCGTGAGCGCATACTCGAGGATCCGAGTAAGGAGCCCTGACTGGATATCTTGCGAAGACCGCTCGGGAACGGTTCGGCCGCTGTGAATTGCGAAGGCGCCGTGGACCTGGGCGTGGGCGGGAGGGGAGGGAATTCGAAGGTCTGCCGAGGCTCGCCAAGCGGACTAGGGGACGTTGGGCCCGAGAAGTGGCTGAGCATGTTGGAGCTGCTGGATCTGATGGGCGTAGGGGATTGGCCGATCGAGTGAGAACCCTGTGCTTTCGAGGTAGCCGGAGCCGAGTAGGGGATGAACCATTCATCTTCGGCAGGGCGGGTCGGCCCGGTATTGCGTCGAAAGCGAAAGCCCTCGGGCATGTTTGGTCAAGAGTCCCGCGATGCGCTGGCTGTGAAAGCCTGTCGAGATAAGTCGTATTGTCTTCGTAACAAGACGCTAGCTGGTGGCTGTCGGTTTGTAGATGTTGAGCAGCAGTCGAGTGGTGTAGGGGATGAGCAGCGCTGAGCGCGAAGAGCACCAGAAATGAAGATGACCATGGAGGAATAGGACGGATTTGCGATGGCAGGCAGAACGCAGAGTGTCGAATTGTGAATGAAGGGAGCGATGTGATCAGCACGGAGGATCACGAGGGGCTTATCCGGACGGCTCGACTCACCTGCTGCAGGCTGTGATATAAAGATATAAGCTATGGCCCTGCCCAGCTCCGTCGTTTACCAATTTCCAGAGCTATTCGTGACTGCCGTGGTCGTTATTGGCCAGCACTGACAGGTGCTCTAGACAGGTGCTCTAAAGGGACGAAGCGAGGATTGAGCGACAAGGATATGGTTGACCGGTCTGATCGTGAAGATGCAAAATGTGTCGATCCTGGCGCGTTCCTCCTGGCTTTCCTGCTCATCAGCCCCGAACCAAGGCTCATGGTGAGTTTGGCGAGTGATGGAGTTATGACGTGCGATGCAGACGGGACGGGACGCATTGGCCAGACTTTTTTGATGGACAGCCCGCTCACTCACCCCCAATGTCCGGCCAACGCGATCGAGTCCGACGTGTTTCCACTGTGCGCGAAATCCGATCCCCGCACACGACGAACCGCGTTGCCAACGGTCTATACAGAACGAGATAAGGACGAAGCGCGAATCGAGGATGGTGTAACCCGAAATTGAGTCCGGGCTAATGTCACTCCCGAGCGACGATGAGCCTGGGTGGATGCATGGCGTTGTCGGGCAAAAGTGCTAGGGCAAAAAGAAAGGGTGTGAGGGTGCCCAGGAACCACTTTGATCGGCCACAGCCATGGGCACAGGTCCACCCAATGTCCCTGGCGTTTTTTACCCTGACGCGTCCCCGCTGCTCAGACGCCATCGTAACCTGAAACGACGCGTCGTGGCCCCCAGCCTTTATTGCGGTTTTAGGTTGGACATCAGATGTGGAGCAGCGTCACTCCATCATGCATCATGGCTCGCTTGCATGGTCACAGCAGTCATGACGTGCATGTTGCGGACGATGAACCCATGGTCCGAAGATATTGCTGGTCGAGGCACAGCGATTTGATGTCGCGACCTCGTGCAACACTGTAAGGGAGGCGCAGTGTTACGCCGGGTCTGCGGGATCCGACGGGACTACTAGGAACAAGCTCTAGCAAGCCCGAATAGCCGAAGGCTGCCGAAAAACGTGTACGCTGCATTGATCGGGCAAGGATCAAGCTGCACGAGACTGCATCCGACCGGGTTTGCTCTGCTTCTGACGTAGGGCCAGAGCATGACCTAGGCGCGCCCGCGGATGAGCGACCTCGGATCACATGGTAATCGAGCGGTGGTTCCTGACCCCCGTGTACCTTGAATCACAATGGCGGACGTTCCGCTCGAGGTGCCAGCCATCGTTGACTCAGAGATATCGATGACTTGCAGGGGGTTTACATCGACGAGGCCTCGCACAGGGATTTCAAATGCCATACAATTGATGCGGGTGGAGGCGTTCGAGTTGTCGGCACGACGAGCGACAAGATCTGCCGCATTTCATGGCAATCATGGCAGCGACAACTGGTTACCTCGTCTTTCGCGACCGACGTTTGAGCCGCCGGCGACGGCACGGTATAGGCTTGCACAAGGGGTTCCGTGTCCGACCGTATCACCCCGCCAGCTGACGGACCTGCACCGATGGTGGTTGGATTGTGGACCGAACCGTTACAGCTCAGCACCGAGAAAAAAAGACAGACAGCAAGTTCAGTTTCCCTTGCAGTCACGAATACCGCTCTCTTCTCGACAAGCTCATCACCTGAGGCCCACTACTCCGCGGACACACCACATAATACCCCACACGAACCTTTGCGGCCATGTCGACCAACGAAGGGTGTTTCATCATTCCCGGATGGGGCACCGTCGAGCCCGTTCTCCCCGAGCTTGTCTACGATGACCAATCCCGCTCGTACTCCTTCTGGGAGCCCACTCGCCGACAGCTCGACTTCCAAACGGAGCTCCACCTACGCAAAGCATTCATCTCCGGCCGATGGGATGCCAACCGAAACAGCGAGGCGGACATACAGATCCTCATCTTTCGGCAGTCGGGGTTCATCATCGACCGGGACACGATTGCCGAAGACTGGGAGGACTTACGAGCGGAAATCGAGGGATGTCTTTATGTGAGTCGCGGGACGGAGTTGCCAGCGATTGAGTCTGACCGCAGTGCCAAGTCCTCGGCAAGGAGTCGTGCGACGTCGTCGCCTGCTTGCATCACGAGAACGAGCGGCTGGTGGAGGGCTGGGACAGGCTGAGGGACATCGAGAGGGCGCACACGGATGAGCAAACTCCAAGCGATTTGCGATTCGAGAGCTGGGCGAGAAGGCACATCGACATGCCGAGCTTGGCAGAGCCTCGGGTGGAGGACTCGCCAGGCAGAGGGTGGTGGGATAGGGGCCTGTCAGACTCGGACTGGGACGAACTAAGCCCTCTCTCAGAGCCGCCGGCGTCCACGTGGGACTCGCCTAGGCCCGAGACATGCTTGGCGGTGGGTCCGCCGCGTCAGGACGAAAGCTCGCTGGAGAAGCATAAAGGCCAACCCGGGAGTCTTCGGAGCATCCAGTCGTCTCCATCGACCACACTCCTCGCGTAGAGGCGGGCCCCAGATAAATTCTGGGTTCTAGTCATGTATTGATGCTTTGTAAAGCGATCCGTGAGCAGTCAACATTAGCGTCACGTCACTGCCAGATCCCAGCGTCACGAGTGGAGTCGAGGTGCTCTTGAAAGCGGTGGCGATCCGTGCTCAGCTCAGTGACCGAGGTCTGTGCGTCGATGCACAGACTCACCGCGGATTCTCTCGACTTTCAGTTCGACTTGAATGTTCTTTTCTCTTTCTGTAGTAAGATTCAGTATGTCGACGGGGTTCTCTCTTCCGATCACTCCAGCCTCGATTACCGTCGGAGTATCCTACACCACTGTCAAGTCTCATAGTCACACTCCCCAAAGCCACACCGCTCTCCTCTACACGCCTGCCGAACAGTCCTCAATCACTTCCTCGCCGTACTCGACCTCCTCCATTCCGTCCCTCATCTTCTCCCCCTGGATCTACCCGCGGCTCCTACGGCCCCTTGTCCCAAGACCCTTTGACGGTCCCAAGGTCACCCCACCGTCTTCCATCGACTTCGCTTCGAGCGCGAGCTACCACTCCAACGGTTCGGCCTGTCCTCGCCCTCGTTCCCGCCGACAAAGCACGACCAGCCGGCCCAAACAGCTTCTCGCGAGCCTCAAGGCGGGCCTTTCCCGACTTGCAGCGCTGCAGTCGATGACCGACACTGGACCGTTCGTACACCGAGTGCACGCCAATTACGTCCTCCAGAAGGCCGATCCGCACTTGGAGAGCATCTTCGGCCAGTACCACCGCTCTCCTGTCGATCTGCCTGGCAGACCGGCGAGGATCGAGCACATCGTTCAGGTCACTGAGGGCGAGGATGGCGGAGCGACAGGCAAGATCTGGAGGGGCAAGTATGAGTGCAGTCGGCACAAGCTCGAGCGGCTGAGGGAGTCGTTGCATGCGGAGAGGAGTTTGGAGCGACAGCTCAGGGAGGTGAGGTGCAGAGATCGTTTTGTGAGTCTGATGCCGATTCGATATGTCCGTGGTGCTGAACGACAGACGGACCAGCGACTGCGTCAGGCGATGCGAGTCTCCAAAACGCGGGTGGCTCGATATCAGCACATGGTGGCGGCGCTGGAAGAGGATGTCGCGTATTATCGGTATCGATGGCAGAGCGCGGTGCTTATCCACTGTCGAGAAGATGGACGCTGGCATGGCGCGAAGGTGCGCCTATTACGTCGAGTCAGTCTTTGACGATCAGCTCCAAGGGTATCCCGGCGGGGACCTGTCGCACAGCTTGGAGTCTGTCTTCGGTATGCCCGGCGCGGAATGCCCAGACGCCACCCTGTCGGCTATGCTGAGCGACTTCGACCCCGACAGCGCCGTCGTCGCCTCGTCCGCCAACTCTGCCGCTTGACCGCCCTGTCTTGCAGAACGACATGACTTATGATAGTGCATGTAGTCTATGTCCTGAAAGATATGTAGTGTGCTCACAACTCTGGCCTGTATGGCCTCCTGCCAGCCGGCAGTGCGGCGGGACATCGCTTCAGCTCCGTGCACCGCTCCCTGATTCCCTTGCCCAATCGCGGAACCTTCCCGCCGTTCCGCCTCAGTACTGTTCTGTACATCCCCTCCAGATTGCGGCCGAGGTACGTCCTGAACTTGTCGAGGCAGAACTCGAGCTTCATATCCGGGGGGATGTAACGTTGTATGGGGGTGTTGAAGGCGCGGTGGACGGCGTCGCGGAGTTGTGTGTAATTTTGCGCGTGGTACGAGTAGACGTATGGCTCGCCGATTGTCATTGCTGGCCCGTGCTGGAAGTCGCTGCCGTTAGATTCCCATTTTCACGCGTGTCCATGCACACGGAACTCACAATCCGTATAATCGCCACCCTTCCATACTCGCGTTTTCTCTGAAGTAAGGGAGCACGAGCGGCGTGCCTCGGCAGAGCGCCGTATACGCCGAGGGCGAGATGATGGGGAACCCCATGCCCACGATGGCCTTTACGTTCCCCACCAGCTCGTCGTACGCCTCGCGCGTTTGACCGCCGAGTCTCGTCAAGCCGTCGGGCAGGGAGTGACCCTCGTCTTCTTTGGCCGTCGTGAGCAGTTCGAAGTCGGGTTCGGCCGACAGTTCGGTCCAGAAAGCCTTGGGCGGCATTCCATCGTAGCCGAAGTAGGCTGTCGTCAGCGTCATCCGACCCGGCGGGCGGTAGAGCAGGGTCAGGAGTGGGATGCGGACTCACTTGATCGTTTGGCGAAGATGAGGACCTTGTCCTCGCGCTCCTCGTACGGCTTGACTGGCAGCTGCGAGCAATGACTTTCGATCGAGTACGGGAGGTGCACGTGGCCGCCGGGTAATGGCCAGGGGCTGAAGATGAACATCTCGCCCGCCATCGTCACCTGCATGCTGCGTTCAACTCACGTTGCGGTCCATTCCTGACCCAAGGGGTGGAATGACCAGTCGCCCTCCTTGCTCAGTCCCCACCAATAGGCATTGTGCGAATTTTCCTTCGGTACCGCTCCCCACTGTGCAGTGTGAGCGAAATGGACCTGACAGCCACAATCCGGCAGATTCCCGCCGCGACTCACCCAGTCGACAACGTTTATGGCCCAGATCGGTATGACCCCCAGCTCCTCCTCGGGCACACCGACCGACAGATCCTCTCCATTCTCTGGTACGACGTACTGTCCCGCAGCGACGCAGCGCGGATCCGTCGTACATGCGACGGCAGTTTGAGCGTCGACCCACAACAGACGGCTGGTATTAGCGTGAAACCACCATCGTAGAGCAATCAAGAAACGAAGCGACTCACTACACGTCCGGCATCATCTCCGCTACAGTGACCCAATTCTCGTACGGCCCAAAGGCCACATAGTCTATGCCCAGCTCGCTCGCCATCTCCGTCAGAGCCGTTTGCCAGATGACTTCGCCGGATGTCGCCTTGGTGATCACCTCGGCTGTGTACCACCATCCGCTGAGAATGAGGGGTTTGGGCGGGCACGCCGTGAAGTTTGGGTGGGTGGGCGGCAGGAAACAGTGGAGCAGTGATTCGAGTGTTGGGATGTTATGGGCAGTGGTGAACCACCACGTCTCGCTGCGGCTTCAGCGACGACCGTTGATGATGATGGCGCATAGCTCGTGCACGACTCACTGCTTGGCTTCGATCTCTCTAGCCAGCACCCGCTGGACCTGCCGATACTGCCGGGCCTTGAGGCAGCCGGGAGGATCGTCCTCGACCGCGCCCTCGGGATCCCAGCCCTTGCACTCGTCCTTATTCCCGAACCATGACCCCTGCACGTCGTCCACCTCGCCCGACATCAAGCCCTCCACGCCCTCCTCCATCGTCGTGCGTGGGCACACCAACATCAAGAGGATCGCACAGGCACATCCCCAAGCTATGGCTTTCCGAAGCCGTCGGCGGCTGCGGAAGGATGGCTTGATCAAGCCCGCGAATGTCATGATATGCGGAGACGGCTAGGAACAAGTAGCGGTTGATCTATCAAACATGCGACCTGAGCAGAAGGAGACGAGGCTGTGTTGTTTCACGCACCGTCATCCGCAGGGTCCGGACAGCGGACAGACGGGCAGCTCCTCGGGCCGCAACCAGTGATGCATCCTTTGGGTAGTGAAGGCGTATCCCCACCACGGTCGCCCAAGGCGACAGCCCTGTGCGGCGTGATACAAAGGAGGGTCTTCGTCGTCTGTAGACATGCATGAAGTGGCGCGATAGGGTGAGAAGGATCAGAGGCAAGCGGGACGGGCCACCGACAACAACTCGATCTGGAAAGTGCGTGCATGCAAGCCAGGTAGGAACGTAATCGAGGGCGGATACGGGAGCTGGACTGCGCGGATACCGCTATTCTGGAAGGGTGGGCTTGACGGAATAACTGCATTACGCACTACCATCGTGTTGTTAGGTCCCGAAGCGAGCTGGCAGACCCTGCGCTGCTGTCACGCCTGCAGATCTTCTGGGACCCGAGCACGTTGGCAACTCGCATCACGCTTTCGGACCTGAACCGCACGCCGCCAGAGCCTCTCTGCTGATCTGTACAAACACCTACGGGGATGCGATGACGAGAAGGCTGCCCACACCGTCGACAATCCCTAATTACACCTGCACGTTGTCCTTGCTGTCTCAAAAGCCCACCACGGGAAAAGCGGGTGTACCCGCCCCGAGCCCGATGTCTCACCCACACCTCGCATGACATTCACCGTGGGAGACTGACTCGGCTGCGATCGGCAAGGGAGAGAGGTTGTGGTGGCTAATGGGTGACGAGGGATCGGTTTGATACGAGTATGTCAACATCCACTCGTTAAACTGCTATGGCCGATCCCTGCGTGGAGGGCAGCATCAGCGATCCATCGCTGATTCGCCGTCACTGCCAATCAACTGGGTATCAGCGATCCTCAGGGGCGTCCGAACGAGCCTTACTGATAACACTCGCGCCGACGCCCTGTGATGCGAAGCAGAGCTAACTGAGAGGTTCCATACAGACCCCCTGACAGCTCGCTGCTGACCCAACTCCTGTCTTCAGACTCAATTTGTCATCTGATGGGCATGCCGACCGAACGGCCGGTGTCGCAGACAATTGGTCATTGACTGGGCTGTGGCCATCAGTCACCCGAATGTCTCAACAGAGGCCATTCTGTGCGGTCCGCACGTTTCACCGATGTCGATACATCATTATCTCGTCTTGACGGAAACAATCATGTCCAGACCAAAGATCTGTTGGTATACTGTTTTTGGAAACCTTGTTCGCGGCCGACAAGCATATCGCTCAGCCGAGTCAGCGGGTATCACCAAGCGGATTCAGGAAAGAGCGAACGACTGCGGGCAAGTCTGGACCGGCGTGAAGCGACGCCCGCCCCGGTTGTCGGGCCTATCTTTGGTCGGTCTTCTGATCGGCTGGTGCACCAGGTCTGCCCCTGTCTCGTGGCCCTGTCCCTGTGTACAATGCACCGCACTGAAAACAGTCTCCATCATGTGTCCCGCCGGTCCAGCATCGCCCACTCGCAGTCCTCTGTGCATTCGGGGTCAATAGTAGCACATGCATACGCTTGAATCGTTTGAAACCAGTTGCCGGTGAAAAGTCTGCGTAGGCCGGACGCCAGCGGCTAGGCCGGGAATAGGAATAGGAAAAGCCTAGTACGCTTAGTGCGTGTGAGCCACCAGGCAGCACAAAAGCAGCAGAGCCCTCAGTCAGCACCTGACGTAACTGGGTCATCATCATTCATCTCTTCGGCCATACTTCGCTCTTTGCATCACATCACATCCGACCATCCTTTCCACAATCGATTCCACCCGTCATAGCAATACATCGACCAGAGATTGATTGGACAGCGTAACATCCTCTGACCCAACATGGGCAACACCTCATCCTCGCCGTCGGGCGGAACGCCCTCACAATCCGGCCCGGGATCAAGCACCGCGCCGGCGACCTCTTCGTCGACCACCAGCCAGCCCATTCCTACTTCTTCGTCCAACACCAATAACACATCCACTGCGCCCGCGGCCTTCCATTCGGGTCTGACCCCGCCCCCACGCTCACCATCACCGCCATGCCCCTCCACGCCGCCCCTCCTGCCGTACGGCGGGCACTTGTCGCCGCAGAACCCGCACGCCCTATCTCTCGCACAGGCACACGACTACTCGAAGACAGTCGTCACGACTCTGATCATGGAGGCGAGACTTGCGCCATTCTATCGCGGCTTGGAAGACTACGATGAGGATTACACAGAGGAGAGCATCGGTAAGCTCCTGACTGAGCTCAGGGAGAAGGACTTTGAAGAAGGCGTGTCGAACAGCGTGGTGGAGGCTATGAAGGCTGAGCGGGAGCCCGCGTCGGGCATTGGAAGTGTCACGAAGAAAATTGGCATACATAAGAACAGAGAGAACCGTGTCGAGGAAGAGAAGGCGGAGAGGGATAAGCGCGAGAGGAGGGCATATCTCGGTGCCGTCGAATGTCCGATCTGTTTCTTGGTACGTGCGCCCAATCTGACGATGCGGATGGCCAAAGCTCATGCGCAGAACTATCCATCAAACATCAACACCTCGCGATGCTGCCAACAGCCGATCTGCACCGAGTGCTTTGTCCAAATCAAGCGCGGCGAAGCGACATTGACGCACCTCGAGTCCGAACCGGCCTGCTGTCCTTTCTGCGTGGAAACCGACTTTGGTGTCATCTACGAGCGCCCAAACCTCCCCAGCCCACTCACCTCGTCGTCGGCTCTAGGCGGCCAGTCGGCCCTATCCATCTCGCCGGAGACGGACATGGGCACGTCGGGTCTGAGTCAGGCATTAGGCATGGGCAAAGAGGATGCCGAGCTGAGCGTCGGCGTGGGCATGGCGCCAAAGGTACAGGAAACTATGAGGAGGAAGAGCGTCAGCCACAAGAGCAAGGAGGTCGTCACTATCGGTGCGTCACTTTTTCAACACGTCACACGACCAGCGACTGACCGCAGATGAGATTCGGCCAGACTGGGAGGACAAGCTCAATGCCGTCAAGGCGGCCGCGGCGAGGAAGGCGTCTCGACGGATCGTCATGCGCCAAGTCGGCGACCGACTTATCCCCATCGGCTTCACTTCCGCGCGCGCTCCCGGCCAGGCGGACTTCAGCATGTCGACTGGCGCTCAGAGTAGTGGCGCGGATAGTGGCAACGGGTCGCCTTCACGACGGGACAGGCGACGAGGATCTGGCCGGGAGCGGGATCTCGAGGAGGTGCGTCACACCTAGCCATGAGGTTATGTGGTTGCTGACGTGCAGCTCATGATCATGGAGGCGATGCGTCTATCGCTACTCGACCATGAAGACCACCAGCGACGTCAAGTGACTGACAACAACACAACGGCAAACAGTTCGACTCCGCCCACGTCGGCACAACCACAACGAGCGCCTGACAAACGCAAGTTCTCGCTCACCGTTCCCGGACAGTCTGGCTCAGCGCACTCGTCTCGCCGCGCCTCGGATGCTACTACCACGTATGAACCGAAACACCAGAAGAGCGGGTCGACCGCTGGCAAATTCTTCCAGAAGATCTCTGGGAACCGGTCCCGATCTGGCAGTACCGCCTCCTCGCTGAAAGCCGTGTCGTTCTCGCCGTCTACGACACATCTCGCAGGCCCATCACGTGGCTCGCCAAGCCCTTCGCCCCGTCCCACTACGCCCAGTCCGCCCATCCCGGTGAACAATCAGCCTATCCTGCCCCCGCCCGTAACGTCTTCCACTGGACGGTCACCCCCACCTTCGGCCCTCAGCCCGACTACTGCCGCGCCGGCCATCATCTCTCTGGCGGATCACCGATCTGTTCAGATGCCTTCGCCCGTGCCCGGCCCTGCCGACAGGTTCCCCGCTGGACCGCCGCCCGCGCCCGTCGGTTTGCCTACGCCCATCGATGACGGACCCAGCTCTATGCCTGGCCTACCGCGTCTTAGTCTCGATATGCCGCCACTGCAACCGTCGCCCTTGGGCAAATCGGGCGCAAATTCGGCTACGATGCACCGTGAGCGGGCGCCGCTCACGAGGAACGACACGGACGTGAGCGATGCGCCAACTGAGCGCCCCTCGTACGCTCGTCTCGACAGTGACGTCTAGGTGTCGTGTGGATGCGTCTTTGCTATTCTTCATTTTTTGGGCGCACTATCTTTCTCGTTCATCTCGTATCGCTTTAGAAGTCCTCGTTCTCGTTGCCGTCCGCTCGTACACGCATCGCTACGCCATCTCACCACGTTATCGCAATCCCTCTCCGCGGCTGCTCGCAGCTTGCCTGATCTTCCCGGACTTCCCGTCTGTACCTCGATCTGTACGGCACTTTATGTCCGGTCTGATTTCTGTACGATGTACCACGATGCATGCACGACTTTGCTACCGATCACGCGCTGTCGGGAATGTTCGGCGAGCACATGTCAACGGTGGCCCAGCCAATTAGAGGGATCTAAATACAGGACTGGGTGAGGTCAATGACGTCAATCTGAGGCTTTACTTCCGTTGACTAGTCCATGACCTACTCTACTCCATCCATCCGGCGATCCATTCCTCTGCTGGTCATCGACTTTACATCTTGCTACATACACCGCGCGCACCGAATTTCATCTGTCCATACCACAACTCAACAATACACCATGGCCATCGCTCGATTCACCCGCCTCGCCGCGCCGGCCCTGCGCACCCGTATGGCCGTCCGAGCCTCCTCGTCAGCCACCGTCCACGGCAACGACCCGGACGTGAGTGGCCCTGTCGTCTCGTCCCAGCCACAGCCCTTTGCGTGGCTGTAGAGGACCGGCCGATCGAGCGCTGATCCCAGCGACTCGCCAAGGAGAAGTCGCGAAACCTGTCAGGCACGCAAGACTCCAGCTCGCCCCACAAGGAGCACGCTCCCGGATGGAACGAGAAGCTTGCGGTGAGTCGCTGGCGGTATGTACTCCGACTCGAGCTGATGGCAGTCCGACGCCGAGGCCAACATCAAGGTATGTCGGCGGGTCGCAGTCGGAACGCGGGCATCACCAATGATAGTCCGGAGCGCATGGCTGACGTACAGGCCGACCAGGCCGGCCCGGTCGGTAAGCCCGACAAGAGCCTGCAGGACGCGACCGTGAAGCGTGAGTGATGCTCATCCGTACTTGGCGCCAACGGCTACGGCTATGGTTGCGGCAACCGGGGGCCCGCAGAGCCTGCGCGCGGGACTGACGGTCATCCGCGTCGTGCATCGCTAACGGCAGAAACGCACGAGCACCACCACACCGAAGAGGGCGTCAAGGGTGCCGAGCACATCCACGCTAAGCAGAACCCCGCTCAGACGGGCTCCGAAGAGGCTGTGAGTTGCATTAACAGATTAGGCAACAGAGGACAGGAAGCTGACATGGCAGGTCAAGGCCGACCGAGGTGAACACTAAAGATTGCGAAACAAGGAACAAATAGCCAACATACTGTATCAGTAGTCTTGACAACGTGACCATGCATATGTACAGGACCTGTTTGGAGGCTTGTGAGAGATGTCCCATTGGCTTCAGTCGACAGAGGACGAGACCGATGCTAGTGTCAGCTCGGCTTGCGTTGGACACTGTGCAAGCACGTGGCTTTGTCCAAGCCACATGCCGCTCTCAAGCGTAGCCGTGATTGATACCTACCTTCGCAGATGCCCATAAGTGTCCGTATGACCACACGCGCACATCAACATTTTAGGGGGGGTTGGCTGGCAGGTAATCGCCGCCATCTGCTAAGGGTATCGTTTCGTATTCTTCGTATCAGACGGAGGCAGGCGGTCGCGTGGTCGCGTCTAGTCAACATGCCTTCAGAGACAGAACCGAAACTACGTGCACTACGTACTCGCGCTGTTGAGGGTATGCATGGCAGCTCGTTGCCGGTGTTGACTGCAAACCCAGCCCATACCCCCCATCGCCCATACGCACGCACACCCTGGGCAGCGCATGTCACCGGCAACTGACTGGGAGCAAGTAACCGGAATCCAAACGGTTGAGCGAATCACATCCACCCCGATTCACTTCCTACCCACTTTTGTCCAGCATCTCACGCACACTTTCGTACTGCCCAGAAGCGAACATTCACCACAGCAACCTTACAGTCCCAGCGTCTTTCGAACAGGGAATCTACGACCAACGAATACATTACGAGGACGCTCAACATGGCCACCCAAACAACCTCCCTCCGCGCGCTGACCCGAGACGAAGTCGCCAAGGTATGCTTGTAGCCGCTTGGGCTTCGCGGATGGAGCTCACGAACAGCACAACAAGCAAGGTGACCTTTGGGTCATTATCGACTCGATCGTCTATGATCTGAGCAAATTCGGAGCGATGCACCCCGGTGGACTCGGCGTGCTGCTGGACGAGGAGGTCGGTGAGTCGGCACGCGTCTCCGAAACGCTCCCGCGCACCCATTGCCCGAACACACGAGAGAGCGCCCGAGCTGACTATGCAGCCGGTCAAGACGCCACGACGGTCTTCTACGGTCTGCATCGATCAGAGGTCCTGGCTAAGCCGCAATACCAGCGGTTGAAGATTGGTCAGATCGAGGGCGAGAAGCAGCAGATCAGGCCAAACCTTCCGGGAGAGCTTTCCACCGTGAGTAACTACTACCGCATGCCCCCCAGCCGTTCCTCATCCGCCCCCCTGAACGGGCGCATGAGAGGCGCCGCATGGACAGCTGATACCTACGTTCACATCGACGACGCGCTAAAGACCAGGTCCCTTATGCCGAGCCGACGTGGCTCACTCCGGTGTTCAAGTCGCCTTATTACAAAGACTCGCATCGACAGCTGCAGAAGGGTCAGCCGCAGACATGTCAAAAAAGCACTGGCTGACTCGCAGCGATGCGAAAATTCATCGACGAGGTCATATACCCCGATGCTCAGCTCTGCGAAGAGAGCGGCAAGCGAGCGAGCAAGGAAGTCTTGCAGGCCATGGCGTGAGTTAGACTATCTTAAGATATGGCGACCGCTTAAACGCAGAGCGAACAACATGAACAGAATGCGACTGGGCCCAGGCAAGCACCTGCATGGTCAGGAGCTCATGGGCGGTATCGTCAAGGGCGAGGACTTCGACTACTTCCAGTGGGCTGTTCCCGTACGCGGACCCCGCTAATCTTCAGCGAGCTGGTCATCAACCAGGAGCTTGTCCGCATCGGCGCTCGAGGCTACGGTGATGGGCTGAACGCCGGCATGGTCATTGGTCTCCCGCCGGTCATGAACTTTGGCCAAGAGCCGTTGAGGTCGAAGGTCCTGGACGAAGTCTTTTCGGCGAACAAGGTGAGTCGCCTGAAGCTGCTTATGAATCAGCTGACTCGCAGGTCATCAGCCTGGCCATCTCCGAGGCCTTTGCTGGTTCGGACGTTGCCAACCTCAGGTGCACGGCCACAAAGAGCGAGGACGGCAAGTCTTGGTGCATAGTCTTTGGCGTACTCTATCATAGGGTCATGCTCACCCCAGGACGATCAACGGGACGAAGAAGTGGATTTCGGGCGGTATGCACTCGGACTACTTCGTGAGCCATTGGTCATCGCAAAAGCAGCGGAAGCTAATCTCCAGACTGTCGGAGCCAAAGTGACTCTAGCCCTCTCATCCTGATATCATTGCTGAATTTTAGACTGAGGGCGGTCTCACTGCTTTCTTGGTGCCCCGGGGCGAGGGTGTCGAGACGAAGCAGATCAAGACATCCTACTCGACCGCCGCCGGCACAGCTTACATCACCTTCGACAACGTTGTCGTTCCGGCAGAGAACATGCTTGGACCTGAGGACGGGGGATTGTTGGTCATCCTCTCCAACTTCAACGTAAGCCACTTTGTCTTCACGCATGGTACAAGCTGACTGTGCAGCACGAGCGGTACGCCTCTCGGGAGTATTCTCTCATTCCTTTCACTGATGCCTCAGCTGGGTGATGTGCTGCGCCTCGATCCGAAGCTCCCGAACTATTGTCGAGGAGTGCCTCAAGTGGGCGTCGCAGCGTTACGTCTTCGGCAAGCCTCTCCTCGCGCAGGCTGTCATCCGCTGGAAGTTTGCCCAGATGATTGCCAAGGTAGAGGCCCTTCAGGCTTGGCTGGAGAATGTCACGTACCAGATGTGCAACATGGTAAGTCTCAAGCATCTTCCCGAGTGGGAGGGCAGCTGATGCCCAGTCATACAAGGAGCAATCGAAGAACCTTGCCGGGTGAGTCGAGCGCCAAAAAAGGGAGTACTGAGTCCCGCTTACGTGTAGCCAAATCGCGTTCCTCAAGATGCAGTCGACGCGGTGTGCGGGCGAGATTGCAGATGAGGCGGTGCAGATCTTCGGTGGACGGGGCATCACCCGCACGGGGATGGGCAAGTTCATTGAGCAGTTCCAGAGGACGCAAAAGTTCGACGCCATTCTGGGTGGTGCCGAGGAAGTGCTTGGCGATCTTGGTGTCCGACAACTGTGAGCTGCGTTGTCATCTCCTGCGACGTGGTAGCTGACAAGACAGTATGAGGCAGTTCCCGAAGGATGTGCGATTGTAAGGCCTGAGACTGCGTGTTATGGGTCACCGCCGTTTCAGGGCTTGTACAACCGATTCTTTCACGTTGTTTCCGTACTCTACGCTATGTACAGTGTGTTCTATGAGGTCAAGTGGAACAAACAGTTATCCGATGCTGCAGTCGCGGGACACTCAACCTGGTCTCTGCTCGGCTTCATTGACCGATGCCCGCTTAGTACGCCCAAAGCCTTCTACTACGGGGATTGCGATCGGCGATCCAGTCGGAGAAATGTCAGATAGCTGGTCATGGCACCTACGTTCGCGACGAGCGTGATCAACACGGTCCACTTGTACGCGTCCTGCGTGGCGAACACGATCGTCGAGATGGACTTGAGGCACGAGAAGAACGCCTGCATCGAGTTCTGCAGGGCCGTCATGCGGTTTCGGCGGGGATGGTGTTCCAAGCGCTGCTGCAGCGCCTTGACCTGGGGTGAGCGAGCGACTCGTATGGTCCGGGAACCGCGAGACGGACCTCGGCGAGGTCAAAGGTGACGTGGCCGCCGCGTGCTAGGATCATAGTGGCGAACATGACCGCGGTGTTGGCTGTGCGCATGGATGTCGTGCCGACCCGCTCGAGCGGCCGTTCGAGGAAGAAGGTGATGGTGCATAAGGTGTAGCATATGATACCGAAGCTGGCAATCAGGGTGGAAAAGTCGCGAGTGACGGTCCTTGGGTCGTACAGACTCACCCAAGCCCCAACACCCCGGTCTTGCCCGTGCCGACGAGACGCTCGATGCGAGGCATCACGTTGGCTCCGATCAGGGACGAGATCATGCATAGCCCCTGATACTTCAGCTCTGCCGCTTCACTCTCGCGAGCACCGCGGGGAAGCACTCACTCGCATGCAGGCGAGGAAGAAGTCAGAATACCCCGCAGCGATTTTGAAGTGCGCCGTGCCCGTCGAGTCTGCGAGACCTCAGCGCACAACCCCATCCGACTTGTTGCTGCTCAGTGGTCTATGTACTCACCAAAATGAAGTGTCGTCAGCCAGGTGATACCCATCGCGAGTGATGCTGTGGTCAGTGCTGACGTGCCAAGCCCAAAGACTCACCAAAGAACAATGGCATGCGCGCAAACTCTGCCCAAATCGAAGCCTCTGCTCTCCAGCCTTTGTCACCGGCCTGCGCGCCGCCCTCCCCGGTAGGTCGCTCTTGATCTTGGTCGGCAGCATCAGCTTTGAGCTTGATCATGCCCCGCCCCCTGCGCTCCTCGTCCTCGCGCAGAATGGGGAACCGCTTGTACACGATCTGGATCCAGAACAGCTCGAGCAAGCCGCAGCACACAACGAGCAACCCGAGAGCCTTGGCCGCGTTGGGGTACGATAGGTTCATGGTGAACATTGAGACGACCATCTGCAGCGTCAGAAGTTGTATCGGGCGCCACGCCGTGATTGCTAGGCGTACCGGCCCGGCGATCTGAGTGAGCAGCCCGATGCTGAGCATGCGCGAGTTGAGCATCGTCAGGCAGTGAGAGTCGCCCTGGGCTATAGCCGTGACCCTCCAGAGTCAGTTCTCCGACAAGTGGGTGCATGTGTGTGGCTCACCAGTCCTTTTCGACAGCGACGTTGATCCCTAGATTGACGAGCCAGAGAACCGACGCGCAGGTGATGGTCGACGCGAGCATCAGGTTGACCAGGATCTTCTCGCGCCATGTTGAGTCGGAGTGGAACATCTTGGCGGGCATGCCCTTCATCGGGCCAAATAGGACTGAGCTCAGCGGCTGCGCAAGTCGGGACCCCGAGACGTACTCAGGAAGATGGAGAAACTCGTCAAGATGAGGAGCTGCCATGTCAGCACAAAAGCAAATGACTCCCGCCCCACCTTCTGCAGCGCCACTGAGCAGCGGACCATCTTGAGACGGGGCGTCCTGTCCACAAGGTTGCCTACTGCTCCCGCGAAGAGGATCGCAGACGTCATTGAGATCAAGCTGTTCAGGGACGCGGGCGCAAGGGTATCCTCGTACACCTCGACCACTGCTGTCAGTTATGGTACATGCCATCGTGGTGCGGGTCAGCTGAGGACGGAGGACTTACGAAATATGTAGACAGCGAACTGGTACAGGTTGCTCGCCAACGTACTGGCTATAAGGGCTTACTGTGGACTCCCCGGCTCACCTCGAGACATGTTGGAGCAGGAGACAAGCCAGAGCTCCGCGCGGGATGTGATGTCCGCGCCCAAACGGCTGATCTTTGAATATAGGGGAAGCGTCTCCATCGTCAGAACCCGATGCCAGAGCATCCAAAGTGCCGTAGCTGGGTGGGCGGGAAGTTTGAACCAGGGCGGCGCCCTCTTGCCGTGAGGATTGGTCAGGTGCGCTCATGCCGTCCGGGAAGTGGAAATGTGCCGAGGAGGATGCTGGGTCAGGCTCAAGACCGTTGCGATCCGTAGCAGGCGGTCACTGGATGTACGTAGACGTTGACAAGTGGAGCATCACTGAGCAATAAACAGGAGAAAGGGAGGCAGATAAAGGAGTGCTTTGGGAAATAGACGGTGCTAGCGAGGAAGGAGGCGGCCCCGAGTCGCCCCCACCGAGGTCTGGCTCTCCACCGCCGATCAGCCGTGATGCCGCCGTGTGATCGTCAGGATTCTCCATACATCCACAAAGCGTCAAGCGCAAGCTGGGTAAGAGGATCATCGAAGTACCCCGAAGCGTGTACATCAGTGAGACTAGTATCACCTAGATCTCACCGACCTTCACGCTCACCGCCGCCCGCTTTTTTGGGGTGGTGCGGCGTGGCCGCAACGCGGGTCAGCTCGCCGCCCGACGGCTGGGCATTTCCACCGCTTGCGAACTGCAGGGGGACCTGTGGATTTGGCCATCCAAGAGGCTGGATAAGGTCAAGCATGAATCGTGTGTAATGTGGCCACGTGAGCCGCAAAACGAGTCTGCCCGTGAGCATATTGGGCGCCCCTCCAAGGGAGTGCTCGTGGGTCACTCACGAGCTGCGTAGGGGCGTTTAGGTCCTATAGGTCGCTGATGTTGTGCAACTCAGACGGCGGCGAGGTCTTCATTCCCAGTCCAGGATATTCCCTCTGAGAGACCGTCTGACACATCCCACGACAATGAACCTTTCACGGCACGCCAGGGCGCATAAGGGATCTTTCCAGGGCGAGGTGCCACACGTGTCTGGGCTGCCGTTGCCCTCGGCTCGCTCATGCAGCGCCCCGTGGCACGAGCTGGGCCTGGTATCAAGCATCAGCTCAGCGACCATGCCACGGAGACGCCGGGAGTTCCTCGTACATGTGCCTTGTACATGCATGCCGACCGGGTGTGCTGGCTAGCGGGCCCTCTTTGGCCGCGTTCGGGCCCAAGATACCCGGCGCGCTCTATTCATCGTTCCCACCCGCGTTCACCCAAGCGCCCTCACCTCGCCATTGCCGCGTCTTGACTTCGCGGCACGACCCTCGTTCACTTCGCACCATGGTCGACCGCCCACAGGATCAGAGGGAGGACACTGTAGCCGACATCCCAGTCGAGTTTGAGCTGGTCTGGTCAGTCGATTGGGACGTAGAGCCGGTTGTGCTCATCTGCAGCCGTGTCTGTGTGATATGGAGATATGGACCAATCAGTCGACTGCAGAACGACTCGTCTACGACCGGTGGTACGGCAGCCGGCCGATCGGCGGCGATCCCATCGCCTGGTAAAGCCCCTACTCTCACGCACGGCCGGGACGCAGGGGACTGAGCGCAGGCGCCTGATAGACCTCGACACGGTCGACAACTACTCGTACGACGAGAACGACTTTGTCCGCCAGGTGCAGACTGCCGGAAGCGAGGCCCAGCAGGACTTTGTGCGTGTGTATCATCCCGAGACACATCGGTGGAAGAAGTTCCCCGTCGTGTGGGCCGCGGGTAGCAAGCCTCAAGACCCGGACGTGCTAGAAGAGCTTTCTGCCGATCTACACCGCCATTTCAAGCGGTATGAGCCTGACTTTGACGCGATCGCGACGGCGTTTACGGCGCGCATTGACATGGCACTCCCGTACATGGTCGGGTGGGTGGCCTTCCTCCTTCCCGGGACCTGCTGAACATGCAGGCGGGTGTACTGCACCGAGCCGAAATGGCACAACGTGGGGTATGTGTACGCCAAGGCTCACGGACGGGGCTATGAAGTGTGAGTCACGTCACGTTCCCGGGTCGTCTATTGACGCCAGGCGCGGCACGTCGGACAAGGCGATGCGCACTACCATAGTCTCCGCGCGGTCGAGAGGCAGGAGACCGTCAGAGAGCAGTATCCGGGACGGGGCGATGTCGAGGAGATATCGTTCTGCCACTTCCCAGACGCGCTGTCCGCGAAGCTATCCACTGCGAAGATGTGGGAGCTCCTCGGGCAGATCAGGGAGGTTAACAAGGAATATATACCACAGCCTGTTGACCAGTAGTGCGGTACCCCACAGTGTCACGATCAATAGCGTCAGGTATCATAGATGTGCATCCTTGGATGCCGAAGTACTGTATACTGTATAGGATGTATAGATCGCACGACGTATTCGGCTGAGCCAAGCGTGCTCGCGCCGACTACGCAGCACCGGGCACAACCCTCCCACCCTCCCCTCTGCCCTTCTTCTTCGCTGCCTTCCTCCTCCCCTCCGAGTCCTCCTCGATCCAATGACTCAACGGCAACTCGACATACGTCCACACTTCCCCCTTCTTGTCCGCCTTCAAATCACCCCAGGGTCGGTCCTCCTCCTTACGCCAGCTGTCCACCTTGTTCCACTCCTTCTCGATCCGACTTGAGTCCAGCGGCGGGGACCGCGGTCGGGAGACAGTGTCCACGGGGATAGAAGGCGTAGCGGGTCCAGCGGGCGTGGAGCTGGCAGATGCCGAGCGGTACGTGGTCGTCGTGAGCGTCGCCTTGCCCTTGCCTTTACCCTTTCCTGCTCCAATGCTGAGCACCTTGCGGGTATTGTCGACTGCTGCAGGGCCGCGTCCAGATCCGCCGCCTGGCAGCGTTGGGAATGCGCCCCCTCCTGATTGCTCGAGGGCACGCTGCTGCGCTTCGCGCTCGAGGGCATCGCGTTTCGCTTGTTCACTTGCGAGCTGGTCTTCGATCTCGGAATCGATGCGCAGGACCAGACGAGCGAGTTGTGCAGGTGAGTATAGCGGTTGAAGGCAGCTCGGGCAAGGAAGATACGGTGGCTGGAGGTCGCAGAGGACGAGGCCACAGTGCGGGCAATGGGGAGTGTACGACGACAAGGTGTGGATCCGAGCTGTTATCAGCTCCGTCCCCGTGAGCCCGAATGCGACCCGTCATGGACATACAGCCCCACGACAGAGTAAATCACACAACGCACCTTGACAGAAACAGTCCGGCACCTCGTCATCCCGCTTGACCTTTTCCCCATCCTGCACCATCTTCAGCTTGCCCTTGAGCCCCTCCAGCCGCTTCACCTCCCGACTCTTCGGCACATCCCATATCTTATCGCCCTTGCTCACGGCGGATCCGCCCGCCGACGCCGCCCTGCCTTTGCCCTTATCCTTGGCCTTCGCCTCGTGTATGGTCAGCGCCCCGCCCGACCGCGCCTGTTGCCGGAACTGAGGGGTGTTCGACCCGCTCCCGCCTCGCGACGATCCCGCATCCGCCTGCGCATTCTTATTGTACACTGTCCCCGACGGTCCGAACGCAAACGCGTCCAAGACGGCGCGCCCGAGATCGGCATCGTCCAGCCGAGGTGTCCTATTCGACGGCGTAGAAGCCTTGGGGGTCGGCTTGGAGATACCTCGAGAGACGGCGGCCGCTGAAGAGGGCTGCGAGGGGTTCTTGAGCGACGGAGTGGTGGTAGGTGTGGGGGTTGGGATGGATGGGAAGCGGTAGGTGATGTACCTGTCGATGAAGGCTCGTGCTTGAGGCGTTGGCCCCAAGAAGTCCTGCTTGTCAGCGTTGGGGCTACTCGGTCGTCGAGGCCATGTGCTGCTTGATCCAGCCGGGTATCTAGGCAGGGTGCTCTGGCATGGCGGGACCCATGCAGCGCCTTCGACCGAGCACGAGGATAGTTACACAGACACCCACCTGCAGATGACTCTGCAGTCTGACTTGATGTGTCTGCGATTCGAGTTCAGGCAAGATAGCCTCGGAGACGGTAGCTTCGTCTGCGATGTCAGAGCGGATCTCTGCGTTGATCGAGGAGCTGCTTACCAAAGCCCAAAATGGCCGAGAGATCCTTCACGATCCACGGCGGACGAGATGGCATGTTTCGCCAGATGGGGGAGCAACACGAATGCGCAATGCGATGGACGTCGTACTAGGAGCCAGAGGTCGAACGAAAGTCAACTGGGAAACAAAGTTGGGATTCTCGGATGACGTTTCAGAGTCGGGCGGCCACCTCGGATCCGAAAATGGCAGCTCGCTTCGACTTCTGCGATACATCCCATCGCGGAGCTGTGAACATCCCGGGCTCGTCTGGACAGGGGCAGTATCCCGGATGGATGACGACGACAGCTCCAAGGAGTGATATATACATTGCATCGAGAATGAGCGCGTTCTAAACACACACCACATCAACAATGATAGCTTCTTCCCATCTGTCCTCCGCCGATGCAGCAACCACCTCCCCATTAATTGAGCCCCGACACGCTGCATGCGGTCGCTCCACCCCCTTCGCGTCCTGACCTCATGGAAACAAGCTTTGTCCGCCCATGGCAGCATCAAACGATTCAATGCAAGACCATTTAGCAGAGTCTGCGAGTCAGCGACACCCTCTGCAAAGGTAGAAATACCACTCACAGCACCTTGAGCCCAAAGTCATCGCACACCTCTTTCCAATCATCCCTCGCTTCCTTCGCATCCGCTCGCCGCCATGACTCCTGGATGATTCGCGTAGCAGTCTCCACATCGAAGCAGCACTGCGACTTGAAACCCTCCAGAAGCGTGAGAAGCCATTGTCTCGCCTCGCCCTGGACGCAACATCCAGCGATGATTGCCGGCCACATCAGGCTGCTTGTCAGTACGCGCTCATCGAGTCTGCCGCATTGTTACTCACTCGATCGACATGCCCAAGATGGCCGTAGATGTCGAACAGTGGCGCAAGACCTCGTTCGCGGCAGCCTGGACACGGGCGTCTTCACGCGGGTACTGGAAGACTCGTCGAAGTAGCAAGATCTGCGCATTAGTCCACTGCTCGGACAGACAATGAATTCGGCACACCTTCATCGCATGCGCATACGCCCTGTTGCCGACTTGCACTCGCTCATGCTCGAGCGTGCTGACCTGCAAGCTCTCGATCCAGGCATCGACATCGGCATTGAGCTTCCTCGCCTCGGCAACAAGCGGGTCGACCGGTCCACTGGGTCCGCCGGTCTTCATAAGCTGCGCGAGCCACGCAGACGTGGGGGTCGGCGGCCTGTCAGGGTCCTGGGGTGGCGGGACAAGTGTGAGGTCTCCCGGATTGTCCGTCTCGGTAATGACCAGCTTGGAGCGGGACGCGCGAGAGATAAGGCGGGTGAGCCGGGAGAAGAGGTGGACCATGACTCGGGACACTGGGATCAGAGCAATTCGAACCATCTAATGCTGATAGACTCACTTCCGAACTGCTTCTCGACCGAATGCTCTTCGTAAGTCGACTGGCTGCCCTCAAACCTGACATCAACACTGCGCCGCTCCTCATTGCTTCAGTTCCACTCACCACCAGTTCTCATACTTGTCGCTCAACAGCGCGGGCTCGTCGCCAGTCGTCAAACAGCCGAAGACGTCGTAAATTGCCAAGATCTCAAGCATCAACCTCGCAGGCGAAATTGTCACGCCCTCGGCGAGCTGCTTTGGAGTCGACGCCTTGAGCATGGCAGCCGGTCCTCCTCGATACGCCACCATCTCCTTGGCGAGCGTAAAGTTGTTGACCCAGCCTTCACCGCCGAAGAAGATGTCAATTGTGCCCAACGCAGTGGCGGCACCAAGAGCCGCGTCCGACCTCGCGCCAGACGGCTCTGTCGCCGCTCGACGGACGAGCTCTTTGCCCATATCACGGAGATTGGAGGCGTACTGAAACATGGCTGTGGTCTGGGTGGTGGACACGCCGGACCGGGCCAAAAGGAAGGCCTGGTGGATAGCTCCAATACCTAGCAAGGCGACTCGGAGAGCATCGGCCGAAGGGTTGACGCCTGCTCGTCAGCATCACCGCACGTCCGAAGTCTTGTAGAACCGACCTCGGGGCGAATCGAGCGCCAGCGGCAGGTTGATAGCTAGCATTGGGTTAAGACCAGACGGGATCGCCATCATGAGGTCGGCAGCGTTCGCGCAGTAGTGCAAGATCAAGCTTCGCTCCTCTTGGGTGGGAAACCAGGGGAGGAGAACTAGGATCAGCGCGAGACTTCAAACGTAGATTTTCAAAACTAACAATTCGGCGTGGCCAGCATGGGTGCCCCGCCTGCTGAGGCGTATTTCCGTTGCAAGCCGGCGACGGTTTCCGTCCCCTCTTGAACGCCATCGCCATTGTTGGCCGCAGCGGCCGCAGCCGCAGCGCCGGCCGTGACAAGCTCGGGCATGGCGGCAGCAAGCGTGCTCGTGTCGTAATTGCCGACATACGATTGATCCCAGTTGTAATCACCCGCGTCGACGATGCCGTCTTTGCTGTTGTACGCCGGGAGCGCCAGGTTGAAAGGATCGTGGTACGGCCTATGGGGTGAGCAAGCATTCAGGGGTAAAAGTTCACATGGGCGTCGCTGGGTGATCATCACTCACTGCGGGTTACCGTTCTCGTCCCTGCCCATGGCATTGGGCGAGTCGTCCTGCGACGTGCTTCGCGACCGCTTTCCGCGCTCCTTGTCCTCTCTGGATCCTTGCCTCGACACCGAGCCGTTCCCTTCATCGGGATACTGGCACTATACATCAGCAATAGCACCATACGCGCGCACACTCGACACTCACCTCCTTCTTCGCGATGACACAGCGCCGACAAGTCGGCCTCTCCTCGTCGCACTTGATCCGCCGCGCCCGACAGCAGAGACATCCCGTCCTCGTCCGCGAGTATTTCTGACGACGCTTGACGCCCGCGCGCCCCGACTTGGGCGGAGAAGAAGGACCCGCCCCACCAGCGCTGGCACTCCGCGCGCCCAAAGCCGACTGCGACCGGTCTCTGGCGACCGATGAGTCCCGAGAGGCGGGATTCCTGCTCGACGAGCGAGAGTAGGGGTGATGAGGGTTATGCGGGTGCGGGTGCGGCAGTCCGTGTGCATGCGCATGAGCCTGCCTCGCGGCCAGTGTCGCAGCGGGTCCGGGTCCCGTCCGGCCCCTTTCAACGATTTCGTGCAGATGCCTCGTTTCGGCGTGATCCATGGGCGCCTGTGGGGAGTAGGGGTAGAATCCGTGAGGGTTGTTGGCGGTGTTGTTGTTCAATGCATTGCCGCCCGCGTGCGTGTGCGCGTGGCCGTGGGCATTGGTATGATCGTTGTAGTAGCCTGCTGGATCTGGCGGTGGGTGGAACATGGATGCGGCCGAAGAGGATGCAAACGGCATGGAAGGCGCCGAGAAAGGCAGGTGGTGGTCCATGCTGAGGTTGAGGCGGTGAAGTTGATTGAAAATGGTCTTGTTATGCGCGCTGGAGTGATGTGTAGTTTGTCGGATGGGAATGAGCGATGCGATGCAATGGGGTATGTATGATGCGGTGTGTGGAGTGGTGGTACAGTGATGCCTAGCTTGAGGATGTGATGATGGGATGGTGTTGTGCAAGATGAATGGGATGGGCGAGGATGATGACTGGATTGACCACCACCGCTGTAGTTTTTCCCAAAAGCTGTAAAGTGATGATGTGGGCGTGGCCAAGAGTTGACGAGGGCCAACTTGCAAGCAAGCAAAGGCGCGAGACCAGAGGCGACACGGCCAAAGTTCACAGTCACCCAGCAGACTATTTGCGGGTTTAGACGGGCCTTAAAAGCCTAATTCAGCGGACTAACGCGGTAATAATAAGAATACCTACACGACCCCAAGCAAAAGCAAAATCAAAAGGCAGACAGGCAAAATAGTCGTCGCGGTGGAAAGAAGACGGACACGATGCATCATCCGCACTCGACACACCGCGGGCGGCAGCGCGACGGGTGAGTGGGGGAGGCGACGACGGGACGGCCGATCTCGACGACCGCCCGGCCGGTCATCTGCTGTTCTGTGTGAGCTCCTCCCCCACTCGATCTGGCTCAAAGGAAGGCGTGATATCATCGCATTCCGCCATCAAAGGGTGTGGATCCTTCCAGCCTAGTCGCCGTCCGATCCGCTGAACACTCGACTGTGTCGAGTCGTTCTTCGCCCGCGCAGGCGGAGACCCGTTTTCGAATACCAGCACCGTGTCGGGCGTGTTGACCGACGACCGACAGTGAGGTGCCCGGTGCAGGCCTGCCTGGACGTGATACACGCCAGGGGTCGAAAATCACAGATCCGCCTCTGAACGGTTCGAAATCATTTCAGGAGATTGCCCATCAGGTATCAGGTGAGACCGCCCATGCACCTGAGCGGCAAATTCGAAAATCTTCGCTCACCGGGGCGCGTGCACCGTCCACGGGATTCCAGGCGTGACTGCCTTTGTTGCAGAGCAAAGCCCATTGATCCATGCACGCCAGGTCCCCGCTCGGGTGCGGGATCGGCCACTCCGTCTATTGCTTCGTCCATCAGCCACTGAGCTACGTCAGCCAGCTTTGAGACTTTGCCACGCGTGGACACTGCGTGTGCCGCTCGAAGTACGGCCAATCCCGACACAGCTCGAGGCGTCGCAATCTAATCGCCATGACAGTGTTGCCGAAGAGCATCTCAACCTAAGCGCGCAGCACGACACTTGACGCAATGTTCCCGTAGTAACGGCAAGATGTAACGCAATCGTCAAAGCATACGCTCTCGTTCATCTTGGTCAACGACGTACATGCGACACCACTTGCCGCGGTCATTCCAGATGCGGGTCCACGACAGTATAGAATGGTTTCGAGTCGGTCTGGTCGGCAATCCGTTTCGAGAGCGAACGGCTATTCCGTAATTCCTCGCGGAAGTCAAAGCGGGGGTGGTGTGCGAGCTATAGGACAGGTAGGTAATGTAGTCGAGCAGGAGTGCAGGAGAAGCGAGAGCGAGCGAGAAGAATTCCAGACGACCACCATATCCACCATGTCCACCAGCACCGCGATCCACTTGCTTCCATGCCAGTCGCTCTATTCCCTCGTCACCGCCCGACCTCATGCGCACGCCACGTTCGAATCATTCGTACAATCGGAGAGGTTTTCTGCTTCTCTCATCTCATCTCATCTCATCACTTGCCGCCCTTCTTGTTCTTGCGCGGGGGCGTGACAGCGGCTGCGCAGTCAGTGACAAGACTCGACATATGCATGAGGGATATGGGGTGGGGGAAACACAAACACTAACGCCGTCCACTAGCTCCATATCCGTACTTTGGTGCTTTCTTCTCGGCCGGTTTCAGGATCTGCCGTCAGCTTGAGTCTCACGATGGGATGATGACGACTCACTTGGAAGGAACAAAGCAAGGTATCGTCGACACTCATCATCGCGCCGGCATTGTCAAACTGTCATCAGTCAGGGTCAAGCCAGCTCGGCGAATCACACACCTCTCCACAGTAATTTGGCGCCGAGAACAGCGTCACCAGTTGTCGCTTGGCAAAGAACTCGTAACCATCCTCCACGACCTGGCGTCAGCATGACTCGACCCATCACCGCAGAGACGCACCTGGTGTGCTCGACAGATCAGGTCCATGTCGTGTTTTTGCAGGAATCTCGAAACCACGTCCGGGCCAAACGTGAATGAGACACCTCGGTCGTTCTCACTCCATCCAGTGATATCCTTGTCCGGGTCGGACCACAGCAAGTCGCAAAGCAGACCGGTGTCGGGGACATCCGTTGGTCGCATCACCCGTCGAATCTGCTCCATGCTTTGCAGGTCCGGGCTCTGTTTTGTCAGCGCAGGACACGGACAATACCAATCGAATACGCACGAGACCGCCGTGCATCGTGAAGATCTTCTCGTCGATGATAGCGGCGATAGGCAAGCAGTTGAAGCAGTCGGTGAACGTCTTCCACAGCTTGATGTTATATCGTCGCTTGCCTGCGAATCAGTTGGCGGCCTGGATATCCGGGGCCCGCACTCACACTCGTCGTAGAAGCCGTAGATCCTGTTGATACTAGCACACTCGTGGTTCCCTCGGAGGATAAAGAAGTTCTCCGGGTACTTGATCTTGTACGCGAGCAACAAACAGATGGTTTCGAGGGATTGCTTTCCTCGGTCGACGTAATCGCCTAGGAAGAGGTAGTTGGCTTCGGGCGGGAATCCTCCGTACTCGAAAAGCCGCAACAGATCGTAGTACTGTCCGTGGATATCACCTACCAGTCAGCTCCACTATGTTTGAGGCCTGTCGCCACGACTCACCGCATATCTTGATGGGCGCTTCGAGTTCGAGGAGGATGGGCTGGGAGATGAAGATTTCACGTGCTTTCGTGCAGAGGTACTTGATCTCGTACTCTTGCAACTGTACTGCCTTGCCCGGTCGGTTTCCCCGGACTGCACGTTAGCCATGCCAAGATGTTTCTTGCTTCGCCGCAGCAATTACTCACCTTCGAGGAGTCGGTCAATGACAGAGTCGAGATCAATCTCGGTTGTTGCGTCGGCCATGTTGATAGTCGTGGTGGTAGGCCTGTTAATCAGCGGAACATCCTCCGATGTCTCAATCCCGTCGCCTATTCCAGCGTGCCCAACGTTCCGACCACCGAGACGTGACGTCGCCCGTAAGCCCGCCAAGACCGCTCCACAGCGAGGCAACGGCGTTGAAAACAGGGTCAACACTCACGTATGGGGGTGAAAGTGGTCGGAGGGGTGCTTCCGGAGAGACGATGCAGCAGGAGAGCAGCGACGCTGGGTGGATGGGGCAAGGAAGGGGTGGTTCCGGGTTGATCCACAGCTTCTCCGACCTGGACTACGATTCTCCCGATACGCGTTCGTTCGCGGGTCGGTGTCGGCGACGACGCGCTTTGTGGCTATCGAGCAGGCGAAAGGGTGACTGCTGGGGCAGATAAGAGGGTCAAAGGGGGATGGCAGAGGGTTCGGATAAGACGATGATGAATTAGGTGGTCAGTGTTGGTGCTACACAGATTGTTTGGGGCGGTGAAGATGAGATGCGGGAAAAGGAGTGGCCGGTGTGACACGACTCACTCGTCTGCTCGTGTCGTGCGTCTCTCAGATGGGAGAGGTGCAGTGGTCGGGAGTGAGTGGAAGCGATGGAAAGAGATGATTGAATGTGATTGTAATCGAAGCTCAAAGTGGACTATGACTGTGCTCTGTCTGCCTGGTCAGGCTCTGACGAGGTGACTGTGAAAGAACTGCTCGACACAGGGCACAAACGACGACGCGTCCGCCACCCATCAAATAACCCCGCATATTCCCGCTCCTTCGCCGCCGCCGCCGCTGCCGCCCCCGGCTCTCCACACCCGCGTCACCACTACTGCACACTGCATCCACGCTGCCAGCTCAAGCGGCTGTGCTACGGCAAGCAATTCGCAGCAGGCATGCATTTTTAGCAACGGCTACATCTAAATTATCAACGAGGTATAACGAGACTAGGTATAGCGGTGACAATCCTGCGTCTAATCACATGCGATAGCTCCCGAAATCACCTAGTTGGACACGACAGCGGACGTGTTGCCGGTAAGCGGGGTAGCAGCCACAGGGGTTTCCGTCGTAGTCGTGTGGGCGACAGTGTTCGTCGTGGTCTGCACAGCGAGCTGCGAGCCCTGCACCGGCTGCTGTCAGCTGTGGCTATCTCGGGGCAATCCTCGTCAACTCACCTGGTCGAGGAACGCCTCAATCTTCTCCTGGCCCTTGTGGACCGCGTTGGTCACCTGCGTGATGAGGCCCGGGTGCGTGTCGGTCGTCGTGCGCGTCTCAATGGTGTTGGTGACCTGCTGGAAGGTGCTCTGTTATGAGTATCTAGCTTGACATGTCCCAACCAGGTCGACAAACGCACCGTGACAGCGCTGGAGACCTGAGCGAAGACGCCCTGGGCCTTCTCCGCGGCGGTCTGTCCTGTCGTGGTGGTACCAGCCGGGGCGTTCAGATCCCGCGTAGCGGTCGGGTCGGTTGTGGTCGCAGACGTCGGGGCAGTGCCCTCAATCTTCTGGACAAGCTCCTCGACCTTGTGCGTGGCAGCGTCGGTGTATGGCTTCGCCGTGGTTTGCACCTTCTCGACGTACTTTGGTCAGCGAGGGCCAACTGAGACGCAGACTGGACCTACAGGCAAGATGGTCTCTCGGGCCTGTTGCAAAAATCCGCCCTCAGTCTTGGTCAACGGCTCCAGCGCGGCAGCGGGTGGTTGCTGGATTGCCTCTGCGGGGGCCACCGGCTTGGGCAGCGAGTCGGAAACCACGGCGGCGACGGGGTCAGTGGGCGGGATGGTGTTGGACATGGTAGGTATTGTTGGCGTTGCGTCAAATGTGGGTGAGTAATGAGGTGATAAGAGTGATGGGACAATTGCAACATGGCTCGGCGGGGCTGCAACCGTTTTCGCTGGGCCCAACCGGCGAGCCGCCCTTGCTCGTAATTTGCACACAGCGTACGCCGCATTCTGCTGCTGCGGCCGCTGTCGCATGCTCGACCACCCGACGCTCGCTCGCCAGGCCAACGGTGTGAAAGCGCACCTAGAGCGCGCAGGCCCAAAGGGGGAAGAACCGTTTGGAGCCGTAGATCAGTGACGTCAGATGGCGTATTCGTGCGGAGCACATTCAAGCTTCCCTGGCGGAGTTCGCGCTCTCGTCCGTCTATGTCTGCGAAATGCATCTCGAATGAGGGGTCGTTCGCTGTAGGGTTGATGCCGAGCCAACGTGAGAGGTCCCGCCTTGTTTAAGAGGACAGCCATGCTGAGACCTGAAGGCCATGACCGGCATGTGGCCTATCAAGCCCGTGTCAGAGGTGCCGTGCCCCGGAGATATCGTGTCCCCAGCCAGACTACCAAAAATAGTATGGCGACAAGCGCGACGTGGCCGAACGCCCATGCTCGAGCCCAACAAGTCGAAGCCGGGAGGGGGGTTCGACTTCGCCCTGCTCGCCAAACAGTAGCAAGCGAAGCTGCCTATGCAATGCTATCTGGCGGAGTCGCGTGCGGCATGGCATGCATGGTGAACGAGCGTCACGTCCCTGGCCGACGGTCTTTTCCAGACCACCGACCGCCGGGGCTTCGGCCCACCTTGATTCCTGCAACCCCGGACCCGGTCTTCAACCCAAAAATAACCTGGCTCATCGCCGAAGCTGTCACCGGCACTCGCTGCTCGGTCAACTTACACGAGTCTTCGTGGCGTCAAGATTGCTATCTGCATGCTCGCGATCGCGGGTCGTCGTCCTCGGGCATGTGTCTGTTTCCGAGGTGCAGTCCAGGCGTACAGTCGGCCGGCCGTCGGGCAGTGTGAGGTACTCGAAGGTATATAACTTGCTTGCAACTCAACTTGCTTCTCATCCCACTTCCTCATCGTCTCCAACTCCGACGTGTAACAATCCCTCGCAGCTGGCAGTCATCAGCCCCAATCAACCCAATCTATCGCAAATGCACGTCTTCGTCACAGGTGGTTCAGGCTGGGTGGGCCGACACCTCCTTCCCCTCCTCGCTTCATCGGGACACACCGTTACAGCGCTCTCCCGCTCTGAGTCCTCTGACTCCGCACTCAGAGCAATCATCCCAGAGGCCAACGTCGTCCGCGGTGATCTTACCACCCTGGACGTCCTCACCTCCACCGCCCGTTCTGCCGACGCCGTGATTCACCTCGCCTTCATCCACGACTTTGCCTCGGCCACACACGACTTCATGGCCAACATCAACACCGACGGCGAGGCCGTCAAGGCCCTCGCGGCCGGTCTCGCGCCCGGAAAGATCTTCATCAACACATCCGGCACCCTCGGCGGCGCCAAGGAGGGGCGGCCGTACCTGGAGAGCGACGCCGGCCCGGCCGTCCGCCCCGACTACTACGACCATCTCACCTCCCTCGGCCTCATCCCGATCGTCATCCGTCTGGCACCCATGGTACACGGCATGGGCGACAAGGGCTTCGCTACGGGACTGATCGCTACCGCCCAGGCGACCGGCGTGTCGGGATACATCGGAGACGGACAGACGAGGTGGACCGGCGTGCACGTCAAGGACGCCGCGAAGCTGTATCACCTTGCCCTTGGCAAAGGTATCGCTGGCCATTACCACGCTGCCGAGACCGAGGGACACAGCATCAAGGATATTGCCACCGCCATCGGTACGAGGCTCGGCCTGCCGGTCAAGTCCATCCCGCAGGAAGATGCCGCCGCGCAGTGGACCCCATTCCTGAGCGGCATCCTCGCTTTGGACAGTCCGGTCAGTTCGACGGTAACCCGAGAGCGTCTCGGATGGAGTCCCGAGCAGCCCAGCCTCATCGACGATCTGCGGACAAGCGAGACATATTTCGCGAGCTCAGCGAAGAGCGTCGCCTAGGTTCAGCTATGTGATGCGGCAAACAGATCCGAGCTGTAGTATCCGTAAATACGAACACCGTTGCATTATTTTGGTACAAGCTATGACTCGTAAAGGCTAGCGCGGTACAAAGTATTGTCCGCTTTTGGTGGTGATGGCATGACACGGCTGACGGACGTCGTGCCGCTGAGGCTGTGTAGGTGGATGGTATTCCTTTCTTTTGTACGTGGGCGTAAGTCATGTCATCGGACAGAGGGCTTGAACGAGTCGAGTATTTGCCTGACGGCGCGAGCGTTGGACGAATCTCCTCCAGTCGTCCAGAGCACGGGCGACTTGTTCATGCCGTTGAAGGTGCTAGCGGCGCACATGGTGTACGCGCCCATCTCGGCCCATCCTAGCCAGTCGCCCACATCGAGACCGCTCGGCAGACGCACGACCTGTCGGACGCAGTCGAGCGAGTCGCACGTCGGTCCCCACACGCTGGCCTTCTCAGTCTGCGTGTAGCCCAGCTGGACGGGCAGGTCGACCGCGAGGTGGACATTGGGAGGAGGGGGGAAGGGGGGAACAGCGGTGGTCGATTCGTGGTTGATCGTAAGAGGGTAAGGGTGGACAATCTGGTGGTCGAACATGATGCAGTTGAACGAGCCGTAGACGCCGTCGTTGATGTAGTACATAACGTCGGCGCCGTCGCTGTCGGCCTCGCACTGCGCCGGCGCAGGCTCCAGAGCCCGCCGTCTGGCAATGATGTTCGTAGCGAGGGTGAAGGCGCTCGACACGAGGAGCCGTCCCGGCTCAGCGATGACACGAACCCCGCTCGATCGAGGGAAGTACACCTCGAGCGCATCGCTGACCACCTCGGACATCTCGGCAAAGGTCTCCCTCTCGAATCCACCTCCGATGTCGAGCAGCTTGAGGTCGTATCCGGCCTGCTTGGCCATGTCGAAGACCTTCTTCGACCTCCACACGGCGTCCGCGAACTGGTTCGGGTCCTTGCATCCGCTTCCAACGTGGAACGACACGCCGACAACGTTGAGTCCGAGCTGCCTAGCGAGGGCCAGCAGTCCGGGGCACGTCTCGAGCGGCGCGCCGTACTTGAGACCCAGTCGGCAGAGGGACTTGGAGTCGTCTGTCAAGATTCGCAAGACGAGCTTGGCGTTCGGGTAGGCCCGCTTGACTTTGTACAGCTCATCGGCGTTGTCGAATGTCATCATCTCGACGCCGGCTTCCGCCGCCGCGCGGATCATAGACGGACCCTTGCACGGGTTGGCGAAGATGATCCTGTCGGGGCTGGGCGCCGACGGAAGGGCGAGGACCTGCTGAAACTCGTTGGTGCTGGCACAGTCGAACGAGCAGCCGAGCAGCGAAAGCAGGTGCAGCACGGGCACAGTCGGGCAGCACTTGGCCGCGTAGAAGATCTCGACGCGGTCGCCCATCGGGCTGTCCCTCCACATCTTGACCGCCTGGTACACGGCCGATAGGTCCGCAGCGAAGAAAGACGACTCGTCTCCTCCCTCCGCGACGCCTCGGTCCGCGATCGTTTGCTGGATCAGATCGTGGATCTGCGTGTCGAGTACGTGGGGCAGTTCGAGCACATCCTTCTTCGCGACGGCAGCGGCATTGGGAGGAGCCGCGGGGAGCGAGTGAGTCGGCGTGTACTTGGCCGGGGCGGCGGGGTCAAGGACCTTGATCAAGTCGTGGGCGGTGTGCTGACTGACGTCGCGCGACCCCGATCCTGCCGACGGGTACTGCGGGGCGAGTCGCAGCGTCGCGGCCTGCGCCACCTTGGCGCGCTGCACGGTGATCGTGCTCATCGTGTTGAACAATGGGAGGGTGGATGGATGGTGGTAGTCGACCGTCGTCTCGAGATGAAGAGTTGAGAACTGGCCACCTGCAGTCAGCATCAATAACGCATGGCTGGCCGTCGCTTGAGCGCGCGCAAAACTTACAGTCAGGATGCAACGTGGAGGATAACACGTTGGTCGCTTGAGAGGGGAGACGACGGCGGAGCGTATTCACGCTCTAGAGACACCGATAGGAGTGACTACTTGGGGAGAGGAAGATACTCTATGGACGTGAAGAAGAAGAGGACGAAGCGATGCTGGGTTTTGTTGAAAATGCCCACTCGCCTACTCGCGGTCAGGGAAACGGTGCAGTGCTCTCACCATTGGCTCGCGTGGCACTGGACCCGACGTCATTTTCGCCGATCCACCAATGTTCGGGTGGCAAATCGTAGCGGCAAATGTGGCACTCGTCCGATTCTTCTCCCCGGCTGATACTGCGAAGCGATGCCAATTAGCGAGTGATGCTGGGCGGTGTGGCCCAGCGGCAGCCATGAGCACGAAGAACCTATATCCACACAGTGCCCATGTTGTGAGTACTGCTTCAGACGTCTCATACTCAAGCACAAAGTTTCATCGCAATAGCCAGCCCCCTTCAGAAGTACACGAGTCAGGTCACAAAATCACTGCATGCAATTTGTCACCACGACGCTTGTGGCGGGTGTAGCGCTGGCCGAATCGTGATGGTTTGAGAGGATTGGCCTTCTGATCCATGTTGGCCTCACGTCTGGACCGTCATCTGGTATCTGATGCTGACTGACCCCAGAGTGTGTTGCAAACGGACGCGAGGTCTCCGAAGGGTGAATCGTCAAGCATTTCCTGATGTTCTATCGTCTGGTCCAACAGATCCCTCGCCCCGTACGCCAGTCTCCGGAGCTCAGTGGGGCATGAAGCAGGAAGTCCCAGTCGGCACCACAACTCCACGGATGACACAACAGGGCCTTCAATCGGATCCTTCTCTCGCACGACCCCGAGCCGTCATCGCGCGGGTGGCCCAAGCGCGCAGTGCCCTCGAGGGCATCCCGTTGTCGCTTGATCCAACGCTGAATGTCGCCGATGGGCCGAAGAGCAATCTCCGAAACTTTCCTCGAATTGATTCAGGTGTACAACTCTTGTGCAATGGTTGCCCTCTCCATCGGCTGGCCTCTGTGGGCCGCTCCGTGTTTGGACTCCTGGATCACAGTCAGCAAGCTTATAAAAATTGGACGAAGGCTGTCTTCGGGATCCTCGGACGCCTCTTGGCGCTCAATGTAGCTCAAAAGTTCCTCGAGTGCCCTCGCAGTTTCAGGTTGCTCGATGAAGTTCGCGAACCCCGTGGCCACGTCCCTCAGCATATCTTCTACGCGGGCAAGGTGTGACGAAACCTGTGCTCGGCGAAACGCCGGATCCGGCGATGGTATGCTGAGATGAGCCATGAGTGCGCACATGAATTGGAGCCCTTACATATCGTCAAACGTGATGCGGGATCCGTAGGTCTGGGTCATGCAAGCAAACACAGATTCCACCTGTTCAAGGTACAGACTCGACACCCTCGCGCCCGCCCGATGGTTGACATCCGCTTGCCCTTCCAAAGAATGTATCAGAGCCTTGCCGAAGCCAAGATCCGGCTTGAATCGATCAATCAAAGCTTGCGGGCTGGTGATTGGCGATCTGCGACTTTCGTAATCCGGCAGGATGCAATGAGTGAGAACAGTCTCTGCTTGATTGCGTATCTCGTCAGGATCTGTGGTTTGTCCGGCACGGTGTCGCCGCAGATATCTTGCTGCACGCATTCGCATGGCCGCATGGCCAACAGCAAGGACTTCGGCGACCGTTTGCAGATCCGTTAAGATATCTCTGCATTGCCTGCAGCTTGGGGAGTGACGGTTCGAGGCGTCTGGCGGAATGATGGCAATGAACGACATCAATACTCTCTTGCAGTGGTGGGATCGTTGGGAGATACGAGCGAGCGCCCGTCTTGTTGACCGTATAGTGGATGCCGATCAATCCTTAGCGCTGGCCGAGGGAGCGAACCACCTTTGATCTTGGTGGACAAGTTGCACTGATCCACAACAACGGAGGGTCGGACGGAGCGACTTGAACCCATGAGTGGCGTGCGATTGTGGCTGGCCATGTGCCTGAGCTGCACGACTGAGGCGCATCTTTGGAGCTCATGCTTGGCGATGGCCGTTGCTCGCTCTCACTCTTACACGCATTGAGCACAGCGGAGATGGGGCAGAAAAAGGACAGACCTTTCCAAGACTGATCAGTATCCCGCGCTGCTTGCACCCTTCTACTCGATGCTAGCACTTTTCTCTGGCCTGTCATCACACAAACCACGGCGAATACGCGTGATCCCCCTCTGATCAGCCTGGGAGATGGAAGCCAGGCTGTTCCCATCCACTTTGGACAGTTCTCTTTACCTGTACAACCCAAGCCACCAGATTGACAAGCGTGCCGTGTGTGCATCGGGTAAACTAAGTTCTGACGGGGAGGAATCCGGGCCTCACAGGAGCGTCTCCCACACTTTCTGTGCAGCCAATCGTGATTATGACAAGTAATGCTGAGCGGATGATTTGGGCTTTTGGAAGCTTATAAGCGCGACATGTGGACTGGGCACCCCTTAGTCTAGGTGGAGCAGCCCGCTGATGGGCGATGAAGGATATGAAGTATTCGCGAGCGCCCGGTCCCTTTGCCTTTTGTGGCGGTCCTCTCGTTGCTGAGCTACGGATCCGATAGACTTTGTAGGTATGGCCATATGGCCGCGGGTGACGCCCAGAAGTTCTAGTGATATTATCAATCGGCCTCCGGATCACAACAAACGAGCCAACGATCCTGCACACAGCGAGCAGGTCCACAGAGACACTTCTCCTGCTACCCATTCCGCTCTCGCCCCCCAATTCCGAGGCGGCCCCGCCTTCCCTTCGTACCCTTTGCGAGAGCTCACGAGCTCCATTCAACCTCGCGCGAGCGCAAGCTCATCACACGTGTAATCTTTCTGGTCGAGCCTTCCGCGGGTCGAGCCTGTTCTGTCCCTTTGCTTGACTGGTGGGCCATGTCGGCTCCGGTTGATTTGGCTCCCATCGCCGTCATAGTCCCTTCTCGTAACATCCGGCGCACCCTGCCAGTCGGAAGATCATCAAGCCGCTCTTGGAGCTCCATGATCGTCTTGACCGTGGCTGTTAATCGAGAGACTTGGTCACGCACGTCGGGAGGCATCGATGGCGGGAGAGTTGTCATGCGTTCCAAATCTGCAGATGCCCATGTTAGACTGCCCCGCGTGACCTTTTGAGAGTGATCAAATTGGGCGAGATCCCTCAGCGAGGCTCTGATCCACCTTTCGAGTGAGCTCGTGGGAGCACAAGCCATGTCCACCACCGATTCGGCATGATCCAGGTCAGAAAAGCGGAGCATGGCATGTTCACTCAGCTGTCCCCGCTCGGTTGCTGAAGCGGACGCCTGGGAGATAGCCTTCAGGTAGTACTGTCTGTTTCCAAAAAAGTACATCTTGGAAAGTGGTGTGCCTTCACAGAGGCTCCGGTTCACGTCGATATACTCGATTACTTCCTTGAACGGTGTGGCATGGGTGAGATGCCCGACGTGAGCAGACCAGGCCCGTTGCAGGGAGCCAAGCGTGGTAGCTGCTTCGGAGAGGAGTGTGCTTAGCTGACTTTGGCAGACAGCCGTCTGCTGTAAGGTATCCCTACTGTGAGAAATGTTACCTTCGGTTTGGAATCAACAAACCCATGCTCACTCATCTGCAGTATCAAGCGAGCTATCTGACGCGAGCATCTGCCCGATCTTCCATCGAGTCTCTTTCTCGTATGCCTGCATGAGGCGCACTTTCATCTTCCACTCGGGGGGCCACCTCTGGCCCAGCGGCTGTGTCATGTCAGCCGACTTTGTTTCCAGTGTGTGGGCAAGGACAGAAAGCTCTTCCAGCCCTGCAATCAGCCTGTCGGCGAGAGCTTCCGGTTTTTTGATTGAGACCGAGCGCCCTGCGTACAGCGGCAGGTTGAAGTGTCCACAAACTTTGACCGCTTGATTGAATATGTCTCGGTCTGTACGAGCTGGTTCAGGCGCTGTGTCGAACACGTCCGTCTGGGCAACGTTTCGGACACTGCGATGTACGCGGACCCAGTCTTCCACCCACGTTTGCAAGTCTCCGCGACCTGTCAGCTTGTGCTCGTCAGGTGGGAGTGCTTGATAGCCTGCTTGGATCGACGACATCGTTGAACCGTGCAATGAAGAGGATAATCACAATCCAATTGCGAAAAGCGCTACATCAACGACGCAACGCCTATCGAGACCAGTTGTCCCTCTTTTGTTCTGGTGGGCTCCGCGATAAGGTCAAGGGAGGAGCGGCCATATGCGAGAGGCTGACACATTGCTCGATGTGGCTCGATGTGGCACAGTCGATGCAGACGCCCATTCGTATTAGTTAGGGCGGGCAGATGATAGGTGTGGCTGTGGCGGCTGGCCGTTGCGGCCAGACTTGGGACAATTGAGGCAGCAATGCACTGCATAGCAGACACAGTTTTCGCCTCTCAAGAGGACGACCCGTTGCGCATTGGCGGGAAAAGTGAGTATCCCTTTTATCTCCGACCTTGACAGAGCCCGTTCGGTGCTCGGCGCGCTTTCCTCTTGATCTGCGAGCCATCTTTTCAAGAGGCACAGGGGGCGCGGAGCAATCTTGTCAATCATCTCATGCCGCCAGTGATTTCTATTCAAGGCCGACCCGTCAGGAAGGGAATCTTGCGATCGCGTCCCCCACGACTTCATTCCTGTGATCACGTCCTGATCCCAGTCTTCCGAGCTCTAGCACAAGGGTTCATTTCGCGCGATGTAGTCAGCAACTCCTTTAGTACCCACAAGATCGAGCCAGCTAGGTCTCAGGCGCTTGCTCAAGCCATCGAACACACTTTGAGCCTGACCGATGGTCCAAGTGAGTCTGACCTGCCAGTATGGAGCGCCACGATGTATGTTCCTACCAGTGAGCTGAGATGGACGTATAATGACAACCTTACCGATACGTGCCAGTGAGAGGCGAGGCGGTGGCTGACACGCGGTCCAGATACCTTTTCAGCTCCGCTCTCAATTCTGGATCTTCCAAGTCTGCCGTCAAAGAGCTCAACGCGGCGTAGCCGCTCAGAAGCCATTCGGTAGCAAGCTCGGTATTTTTATCCGCCGCGATCGCTAGCTGATTGGCATCCCCAAGAAGGTCCAAGCTCTCCTCGATCAAATTCCGCGACGCATCGTTGACTCCTCTCGACATGTGTTCCAGGCCGACGAGAGTTCGACGGACTCTGGCTTGTGCTTCTACCAGTGAGTCCTCGGAATGCGCAAATACGTTGCGATAGTCTTCTGCGGTCATATCCATTGGCATCCTGTGAAACGACTTTGTGGGGTTCCGAGACTGCGGTCAGTCAGGTGGTATGACGAAGAGGCGAACCTTCAACCAGGAAGACGGCTGGGACGACCCAGTTGCCGTGAGCCTGTCCTCGAGCGCGAGAATGTTCGACGTGTCAACCACCTGTGTACGCCGAGCACATGGAAGGGCGGAGATAGTCGTCGTATCACCGCGACGAGAATACTGTGAGGCATTATGAGGAACCTCACATCCGAGATGTTCATTTCACATTCGAGCTGGTCCAGAATCAGCGGCGATGCTCTTTTGCGGATCGGGGTCGATCGTTGATGCATTGGTTTGCAGCAGCCTTCTTCGAGCTGCTCCTGCATGCGCGCTCCTGCTTGACACCGCACCAGACCCTCGCCATTCGACTTGCACGCGCTATCCCAGATCTGTGGTGGTCAGCATATATGCCCGCACCCGAGGACTTTGGAGCAATGAGGGTCCAAGCGATGAGCAACTCGACGAGGTGGTGCTTTGTTCACCACTCGATTCGTTAGGACACGCGTTTGACTAGTGGTTAAAAAGGGTGACGTCAGATTTGTTAAAAATAGATGGGTCCACAATGTTGATGACCGCAGGGCGGCTTCGGTCTCCCATGGCCGCTCATTCGCGATCTTCGACAGGAAGGTTTCGCGCTCGGCCTTGTAGACATAACATTCAGCCCGAGGCGCGCAAAGCATATAACATGCCAGCCGCCAGTGAGGGGCCGCATCGACGCAAATCGTCTCGCCCGCGCACTTCTCATTGTCCGGTCTTTTAGCGGCGATGACCACACGGTCAACCTTCTTCGTTCTCGGCGCGACCGGCGGCACCGGCAAGCGCTTCGTTGAGCTCGCCCTCTCGCAAGGCCACACCGTCCGATGCCTCGTGCGAAACCCCGTTAAGATGTCCCAGTCCGCTGGGCCCGGCAAGCTCGAGGTCGTGCAAGGCTCGGTGGTCGATGATAAGGTCGACCTGAACCCGTTGGTACAGGGCGCCGATTACGTCGTGATCATGGTGGGCGAGCGGGAGGTACAGGCGACACAGATGATCTGCCTCCCATTTGTCAGGCGGCTGGTACCCTGCATGCGCGAGCACGGCGTCAAGCGACTGCTCTTCCAAGCTGGCGGCTTCTCCCGACCCTACGGGGGCTCGCTTTCACCTATTCTGTGGATCTTACGACACACGTTGGCGAGGAGCTACGACGGCCAGCATCGGGACAACGAAGCCGTCATGGAGTATCTCAGCACCGAAGCCATGGATATTGAGTGGATGGTACATCGGGCTGGCATCGGCGGCGACGGCGAGTCCAAGGGACGACTGGAGAGAGCGCAGACGCCGAGTATCGCGACGTTCAGGGACGTCGCGGCGTACAACCTCACGGCGCTGATGGAAGACACGGCGATCCATACCATGGCTTGTAGTCAGTATGCCAAGTAGTGGGGCGGGCCGGTAGGTTCTTAGTAGACAACCTGTATGCGAAATTATCTATTTCACTCATAGTTGTCATGTCAGGGACGTACCGTGTTGGCGCTGCCATGGGCAATCAACTTGTCTCCTCCAGGCGTGCTGGATCGTCCGAATTCTGAGCGGTTATCATATCACAATCCCGTCTAGACTTTCAGCGAGATACGAGGGACCCTCGGCCAAAGCTGGGAGATGCGGGTACAGCTGACTCAAGACTCGACTCTGCCAAGAGAGCCGAACCTAATTATCGTTGAACGCAAAGCCTGAGTCGTTATGGCCGTTGTGTGGGGTCGGACGCTCGATGTACCAACGTGTACATCACCTTTTATCGAAGCCTGTTTCACAGCAAGTAGTGGGGTATGTAGGTCTCCAGCCACAATGGGGAACACAGACGACCACGAGGGGTCGCGAGTGGAATCGCGCAGATGTGGCATACGAGAACGCAAATTACTTTACAGATGCCGCTCATCTATCCCCTACACCCTATCCCTTTTGCGCACATATCGGAGTCCTCACGTTGGAGCCTGTCACCATTCAGCTTGCCTTGGCAGGCGGTAGTCTTAACAAACCTTGATCAGCTCAATTACCTAGACGACGGCCACGCCGGCGTTCTCGAGACGAGTGATTTCAGCCTCATATTCGGCCACTTTGAGAAGATTCGACTTGATCTGTGCCGACCTTTCCAGCACACCTCGTGGCGCAGATCCGGGGACGTCAAGTATCTTGTTGATTTGCTCAGGCGAGAGGTCCCAGCCTCGGCGAATTGGCTGCTGGCCTGCCTCTCTGTCAAGCAGCATTGTCTTCTTGCCTGTGAGACAGCTGCGCAGATACTGAAATGTTGAGCCAGCGAGCCCAACATATGGCCGAACCAGGTTTTGGTATGCGGAAGAGTTGCAAACTATTGAATCAGAGACAAAGACGCTGAGATCCCCGCGAACTGTCGCCCAGGCGCCTTTTGAGTCGTACTCTCCCATGCTCCAGAGGTGTTGATTCGCTTCGTAATAGCATAGGAGCTCTGACAGATGCGAGGTCAGGCGAGTTCTTCGCGCTTCTTCACAGTGCTTGCACAATAAGTCGACGATATCGCTTGTCAATGACAGGGTTTCGTCCAAGACTCGGCCCGCAAGGTGTCTGTAGCTGGCCACGCTGGGAACGTGTGTCCTGCATTCAGCATTAATCACCTTCACAACGCGACCGCTTACGCCTCTTTTTCAGTCAAACAGGCGATCGTCAAAGTGATGTCAGAAACGTATGTCCTGATCAATTCCGCCGTGTCCTGATGTCGGGCAATAGCGCTGCGCTGCAGTACTGTCTCCAAGGCCTGCAACTTGATTAGACCCGCTTTCAGCCAGAAACTGACGACATGGGGCTCATTCACGAAGGTGCCTCGTTTTCCAGGTGTTGGAGACACGAATGTCAGCTCAACTTGTCTGGCGAGGTCGCACGTCTCGCTGTCTTGTGAGGGCCCCATCAGTTCGGTCTTGAAATCGGACACTGCACGCCGGACTCTGTTATGAAAGCTGTGATGTCGTTTGTAAAGTGAGGACATGTGGTTTTCGACCTGTTCCCATCTCTCTGCGCGCTCGTCTGGGGCCATGATGTGAAACCAATAGTTATTCAGCTGCTGCTGGAGGTAGTCAGTGAAGGTCGTCGCGAGTGATGACAAGTGTTGCAGTGGACAACGTTGCACATGCACAAGGTAGCAGCGCATTTGTCTCCTCCTTTGATATCTGGGAGTCTCGCTAGAAGGCCGCGATGATCACTATCTCCGAGCACGCCTGTGAGTTGTGGCAGATGCTTCACGCCTCATCATCAAGACGTCCTCACCCCCTTTTCTTCGTATGACTGAGAACGCACAGCCGTGTCTTGACTACACTGGAACGAGAGTTTACATAAGTACATGTTCCAGTCGAAAAACAACTCCACGTCTCCGGCTTACTTTCCTGACCAGTCCAAATGCTGCAAAGTCACCATTCCAGACCCTCCTCGGTCGCATACAAAGCCGTGATTGTGTACTGGACAACGTTGAAAAGCGTTTCGGGATTCTTCATGCGCTATTTTCAGTTCGAAGAGGAAGCATCGAGATCAATCGCTCCTTCCACTCAGCGATCAGAGTAGATTGTAGCGCCGGAAAGTGCAGGACACTCTCGATCAAGTCCCTGTCGCAGGTCCGGTCTCTCAGCGCTGTGCACAGGTGTTGCACGGGGCTCCGGCACACCTTCCTCAAGCCGAGGAGATTCTCGTAAAGTTTACTGGTTTCGGGTAGGGACAGGTCAGCAGTGCTGGCTGCGCCCCGCTCGTGCTCCGCTTGCTTTCCGACCAGGGTTGTGAATCTCGCTACCCGCTCACTGCTCCACCACTTGGGAAACTTCCAGAAATCTCGATTGTCGTCGAGGTAGCTGCACAGACCTGGCCAACCTTGCGAGTGCTCGAGGTCTGACAAAGTCTCCCGCCAGAGCTTGTCTATCGTTTCGACGATCATAATGGCCCTGTCTTCCAGCATGATGGTTTGCTGTGCCTGGTACTCTTCACTTTCCGTCGATTGGCTATATGTCAGCGCGAGACCGTGTTGCGGAAAACAAACATACCGGTATTCGCGCTTCAAATGATCCATGGCTTGGCGGACTGTCTCAAGGTAAGCGTTGACTGCGGACTCCAAAGCGGGATGCTCTCGAATGCCGGTACTTTCCGCGATTGCCCGAACGTCGTCGAGCCCACAGCTGAGCCACAAGGTGAGCAGCGCGGGACATCCTCGTGCCAGGTCTTGGGTCTCATCCATTGGAAACCAGAACGTTTCTAATGCACGCGCAACTGATTCAGAGAGAGAGGTCTCGGCCGCATCAGTTTTGGCTCCTTCGCCGCTGCAGGCCCCAAGCGCCTTTGCAGTCCCCAGCTCACTTTCGGTCAAGGCTCTCCGAAGTCGTCGGTGGGCCAGAGCCATCTCCTCGACATATCTCCTGTAGTCGCTGTCCGATAGCGACGTTGGTAGAGGTGCGTTTGCAGCCATTTCGAGTGTCGAGTCAATGACACGACTTTGGCTGCGGCAAAAGGGTACGCGGCACGACGCTGCGTTTCTCGCCACTGGCGAAGGCCGGTTGATCCTACATGCGAGGCTCAACAAAGGAGGCCATGAGGTCATACATATGCTCAGACACCATGTAGCAGACAAAGGATGGGAGATGCCGTATGGATGCAGCTCGCAAAGCGCCTTACCTCGCAGCACACTGACTTGCAAGCGATTTCTACTCAAGAGATCCGGTAGAGGTGCCACAACCGTCGCGACGGAAGTAAATCCCGGGTTTTGCCGCCCGCGCGTCTCGCCGCCGCTTGGAGGCTTGTGCTTGCTGCCTTTGAGTGAGCGTCGCGCTTATGCATGCATGTACACAGCTTGATCGACCTAGACCCATCTTACGAATCAGCAGTCTGGAGCGCATCCGCTGTCCTCGTGGATCGGACAGTAATATTGAACGTCAGTTGACGCCGGCACGACCGACTCACATTGCGCGCGACAACACCCTTCCCGTGTTGATACGTGATATTATCGTCTTCACGCGCGCCGCGTCCGGATACAGACATTGAGTTTCGACACATACTGGCCAAACCCATCCCATCGGTAACGGCACGGCATAGCTTGCAGCAAGTCCGGCCACCTGAAACGCTCCCGCCTAGTGATATAGGCCAGGTGCTGTACTGCAATTGCGCGACCCGTCAGTGGACGTCCTCAGCGCTTCTTGCACGCACACTCCCTGCCCTTCCCACTCGCACTCGCGCGGGTCCACCTGCTCACCTCCACCGACCATTATGGCGCGCGAGACTCGCGGCGCCAACCGAGATGCGCGTACGTCACGTCCCATCTATCTTATCAGGCGCGTCTGACATATAGCCGCCAATCCACCCGCATCGACATCAGCAGCATCCGCATCCGGTTCAGCAGGGGCTACACCTAACAAGCGTAAACGGCGCACTTCCTCCGTGTCTACTCCTGCCGCCGCGACGAACGGCCCTTCCATCAAGCTAGTCCTCCCCGCCGCCGCTCGACAATCGACAGCATCCCCGGACAAGCCTGTCACTGAGGACAATGCGCCCGTCGCTTCGGACATCAACGGTGCGAATGGCGCAAAGAGGCAGAAAATCTCGCTGAAGATCAAATCGACCGGCGGGACGAGGGAGATGAGCAAGTCGCCAGCGCCCGAGACGGTTGAGGAAGAGCGGGAAGACCTGACGTCTGGCGACGCGGAGGAGACCACCCCGGGAGCATTAAGCAAGGAGGTTCGAGGCGCGTTGGCTATCGTTATTGCTCAGTGCGTCGGTGAGAGTGCTTAAAGCCGAAAGCTGATGGTAGAATGGCCATCAATCTGCCTCCACCGCTCAACAACGTGATGACGCTGTCGCTACCGCCCAAGTTCGAGACGACCGAGGACAATACTCTGGGGTACAAGCTGCGCCAATCTGGCCTGACCTGGGCAGTCCTGGTGGTGAGCTCTGCACTAGGATAGTCTCGTTGTGTCGCTTATCAACAGGAACTTCTCCACACTTTCAGCGAGAACCTGCTCGTCCCGTGCCAATACCCCAATCCCTTCCCCTCGCTTGCGCAGATACATCAGCCCATCCCAGCCTTGCCATCGCATTATCGACCACACGTCATCTTCAACTTTTGCAAAGCGCTGCACGCGCTCGTGCTGGAAATCGAGCCGTCCAGTACGAGGCTTGACGCGACTTCGGCAGAGAAGTGGGCCTTGATGCAGAAAATTCCGCCTTCGGCAGCGGGACATAATGTGCAGGGAGAGTGGTGGACAGGCGCGGTGGACATGCAAGTTAGTGAGGCGATCCTGCGAGGAATGCCGAAGGAAGCGGAGGGTGTTGCAGACGAGACTCTGCTAGCCAAGTTCGCTGCGAGGGGTGACAGGTTTGGTGAGTTTCGCACATCAGCAGCGCGGGCAGATCGCTGATCAATAGGCCTGGCGGTGCCTGTTTCATTGCAGGCCCTGGGCGGTGAGGCACCGAAGACGGTCAAGCTCGGAAGCTCGGTGATGCAGAAAGCAAGCCTGAAAATGCAGCGCTGGAGGGAGATGAAGGAGGCTCGCAAGAGGGGAGGGTTTGGTAGCATCGTGCGAGGAGGTGAGTCGGTGTAGGGAGCAGCTAATTGGATATGAGCTGACTTGCAGTCACCTCAAGGAGCCCAGAAAGTGGCTGGACGCCCTCGTTTGCGCCGACGTATGATTCGTCGAAAGCGACTGGCGGTGGATCGTACTACTCGACCTTGGATGCCATGCGAGAAAGATGGAGGACGAACTCCTGGAGAAGAAGCGCGCTGGATGGGCGACTAATGCCCGAATTCGATCAGGGCTGGAGTGGAACTATCGAAGTCGGCGCCTCAACGCAGGAGGGTGGGGAGCGGACGACTGGCGGCCGGAGCGTTGCAGATATTCTCAACCAGAATCAGGCGATCATTGACGAGCTGGAGGTCTGGCAAGACATCAGGACGCGGAAAGGGCTCAACCACCCGCGCTCCAGCAGTCGTGAAAACGCGCTTGGTGAGTGCAATTGGTATCTGACTTGAACGGCGTAGCTCACCGGCAGCTGATGTGCTCCTCGCCTCATTGTCTGACTTGTCAGCCGGCGTCAAACCGAGCGACCTCGTGCCGAACAGCCTTGGTCAGGGTGCGGCACACGACTTGGCGCAGCGTTTCATCCCGGTCGACTCGCCTTCTATACGCGGTACTCTCGACCCCCGTCGGCCCCAAGCGATTCACGACAACATGACCATCCGGCCGCGCTCCGCCACACAGCTCGGGCAAATTGGCCCCAACAGCACGGTCAACAACCTCAATTCGCTTGGGGGCCTGAACTCGATGGGCGGCAGTATCACATCGACAGCTACACCGAACCGGAACTACACTCCGCCTACAGCGACGTCTGGTCCGGCGGGGACGTACCGGTACACCTCTGGCGCTGCAGCGTATACCGCTTCCAAGCCGAACGCCTACCGGCCGCCGAGCACGCCGACATACGGGTCGCATCACAACTCGTCCAACTCGATCTATGGCCGGGGAGGCCCTCTGGCTGGGCTGAACTCCGGAGGAACCCCCTCGCCGGTGAATGGCTCGCCCGGGCCGGTAACGCCGGGTCCTCAGCAACAACTGCAGCAACAACAGCAACATTATCAGCAACAGCAGCAGCAGCAGCAACAGTTCGTCCGACCTGGGCCCGGTCCTTCGGGACTGAGACAGGCTTTTGGACCGCCTGGCTCTCAGGCACCGGGTTCCCCATATGGGCGGAATCCAGCTGCGGGACTGATGAGCCAAGTAGGCCCTGGGTATCGAGCCTAGGGCGGCTTGACGATCTCGGACAGCTTGGAATGGGGTTCGGGGCAGGAACGAGGCGTGATCTCATGACTCCGCACGAGGGTACTAGGGTCCGGCTGCACAAGGAACCCGCTTTGCGAGGCCGCCGCATCACCGCTTTTGCTACACTGCGCATTGATGCAACACCCTGAAGCAAAAGCATCGCACGTTTCTAATGGTTGTTAGCTAGTTCTTGTGGCGTTTGGCGTGAGATTCCCATTCACCAGTTGCGGGCTACGGTCTAGAATCGAGGTCACGGGCTGTTGGCACACGTCAGAGGCAATACTGGGACAGCGAAATCCGCTCTTGGAGCGACGGCCCGCGGCGAGTTCTAGACAGGCACGGCAGACTTGCGCAGCAGTCGTGACGTAATGTCAATCCGATTCATGGCTGTGCCTGAGTCGAGCTCAAGCCGCGCGCATCGCCTTGGAGGCGCATCCGGTCTACGACTCGAACGAGGCGATGATCTCCCGAGAGGCGTATGGGATTTGAGGATAGCCCGGAAGCGTGCATGCACCGCTTAACGTGACCTGACCGTCACCCTCCATCCGTCTTTTCGGTCGCTGGATCGGAACGTGCGCGACAACCCATGTGATGTCGCACGGAGACTGGTCGGGGTGCGAGGCTGTCGCTCAGGGCTCAAAGTGCTTAAATATTACGCGTGCACACGGAGATCTCCCTTTTAGCGAGATAACAGGCGAAGTTGTATCGCAGCGTGAGAGCCAAGGCGGGCTTCCAGGGCGGGATAACTGGACGGGCAAAAAGACAACCTAATCGCCCGTCTCTGCCTCTGACTCTTGCACCCCCATTGCATTGCCAGACCCGGACCTTAGCTCGGCTAGCAGCCGACCCAGGTCTACTAGGCAGGAAATTGTCGGGCTCTGCCCACTCTGTAGTGATGCAAGCAGAGCCTCGTCAAAAACGGGCTAACTCTTCGGGGCTGGCCAAGCAAGGCTGTCTCGCGATGAAGATGGCACGCCATGGCTTGGTGAGGTGTGTCACGGGCCCGTTGGAATAGGTCCCGAGCGCGTTACGCAATGGGGTAGGAGGCGGCAGAGGTTTCCACGTATTGCGAAGGATTCCCGCTTCAGTGCTGCGCTGTCTGTACGCTTCCCCGCCCCTTCGGAGTTGTGGAAGTGTAAAGGGTCTGGGGATCGGCATCGTCGGAAGCGATTGCGGCGTTGCTGGCACTGCTATCCTTCATGATGACCACGCCAGCGCGATAAACGCCCACCCACGATATAGCCATTGTACTTTCGCAAAGGCCGTCTGAAAAAGCTCGTCCGCGTTCGTGTCCGTCTTGTTGAACCGCAGACAAGGGCTTTCGCGCACACGACAACGAGCCATGCACGACCGAGATCGCACCCGAGTGCCAGAGACGTTCTCGTTCGCCAACAGCAACAATCAGCACCTTAGCGCTGCAGGACTGCAGAACTATGGGGATGTGTCGCCGATCATACGGCATGCAACACGCGGCGGTGGTTTGGTGGACACTCCACCTGCGATGACCTCTGAACCGATCTCGGCACAGACGACATTTAACCCGGCCTTGTTCCAGCCGCAAACGCAAAATCGACAACACTTTGTACTGTCACCATCGTACTATCAACATCACTCATCGCATTCCACGCCCCTGGGCGGTGCGTACAGTATGGCCTCGGCCTCGCAACCCATGCATGATGGCTTGATGCATGGCTCGCCCCAAGACATGTACGTCAACCTGCCTCCGCGTCGGTCCGGCGAACTGGGCTACACTGCCTTGCCATCCGGCATTTCGGGTGGACCGAGCGGTTCTGGAAATACACACGTCGACTCGCATAACATAGAAGAAGGGAGAGGATCGGTGAGCAGCGGTGACAGCTTGGTGCGGAAGAGGAAACGGGGCAGCGTGCCGCTGTTGCCCCCTCCCGCGGAGAGCGGGTCGAGCGGGTCAAGCTCTAGCGGCTTCGGCATGTTGCCAGGTCTCAGCAAGTCGTCGAGCAACACACCAGCCCTGCCCGCAGGCTTCGACGATGAGCTCGACCAGGATGGCAAGAAGGTCAAGGGAAAACAAAGTGGGAGCAACGCGGGCATCAACCCTGGCCTGACTAGTGAGTATCCACACGGTTTACATGTCAGGAATCTGTCAGAGCGTAGCTGACCGAAGGCTGCGAGGCGTGTCGCAAGGGAAAGTAAGTGCTGTTTCGACTGTCTTCAACAATAGCTAATTCATCTAGACGACGTTGCGAACCCTCACCTCTGGTCCCGCCTTCTCATCCAGATGCCGCGAAGCTCCCATGTGCCAGGTGCAGGCGATTCGCGCTGGAGTGCGTCCGCGTCAAAATCACGCGGCGCAAGGGACCGGCACCAGTGTGAGTCCTTAGCGCATACGTCTGGTCTGTTCACTGAGAGCAGCGACCTCAGCGCGATCTCTGATGCCGTTCACGGCTACAACGGCGAGGGCAGCGCACCCCCGTCGTTCGATTCCTCAACGGCGACCACGACGGATGCCTTTGGAGCACAAAGACCTCGGCCGCATTCTCATCAGCCCAGCCGACAATCCTCAGCTCAAAGTCATCAAGCCCTGCCAGAACTTTCTTCGTGAGAGCCATTCATTCTCTCTTGTCATCACTGCTGATGCACAGAAGCCGCTCAGCCAGCCTTACATCCCCAACCTTCCCTTTGCTCGCCATCTCGCCTTCTCTCAGCACTACTGGTCATATGCCAGAAAATCTCGACCACGTCGTATCTGGCTCAGTCATCGACAACATCATCAACTTGTTCTTCGACTATGTAAGCGGTTCTTTTCTGACACGGGAGCTCGCTGACGCCAGGTGTATCCCCTGACTCCATGTCTCCATCGCCCAACCTTCGTCGCCAACCTCACAGCCCGAAGAGATAAGACCGATCCTTTGTTCTTCGCCCTTGTCTTGACGGTACTGGCGTCTACTCTCGTGCAGGTCCCGCGTAGTCTGGTCAATCTAGACAAGACAGAAGTCGAATCCCTCGCCAGACGATGTGTCCGCGTGGCCCGCGTCAAGGTCGCGTACATCTACGAGGTGAATTGCGAATCTCATCTGCGTCTGTGTATGCCGCTTACGCGTAGGAGCCGGTCCCTGTCACCAGCACATTCATCGTCATCTGCTACCTGTTCGTATTGTAGACGCACAGTGCGATAGATTCAGTCGCTGATTAACAGGGAAGGTATTGTCCACCTCCTTCTCGGCAATAATACCGCACATGTGGTTGCTACCGCTCAAGCGAACCAGCTTGCCCTTGCGATGCGTCTGAACGAGGAGACGGTGAGTGGCTCGATGCTTGTCCCGGTCTCAGCTGACGCGGCAGTCTTATGAAGGCCTCGACCCCATCGAGAGCGAGATACGTAGGCGAATTTATTGGGTGAGCTCATATCTTTTGGAATCTGGCTTTGATTGATCGACAGCTGCTATTCCAAGCCGACAAGAGTACAGCCTGTCTGCGCGCTAGGACAATCTGCCTCCGTCTCGAAGATGCCGCAGTGAGCCTTCCTTGCTCGGCTGTCCCGGGCCAATTTGACTGATATATCAGTCCTTGAGTCTCCCGACCGAGGTCGACGATGAGCAGATAACATCTAATGGGGTTCTTCCCCAGCCCATCGGCAAGACGCCCCTTATCAGCGGATTCAACATCAACACCAACCTCTTTCGTATCCTCAACGACGCTCTTCTACTGCAACGTCGCCGCGCGACGCCCACTGTCGACACTGTCCTGGCGGATTTGCAAACCGTCAACGGTTTGCGGGACAAAGTCATGCAGACTACGTTGGAAGTAGCCGATCCGCTACAGCTGCGAACGGCGTACGACTCGCGCGTTGCCAGCCCATCGGAAGACTGGGAGTCAAAGCTGCAAGAGCGGTTCTTGAACTACTTTCAAGCCCCGAGCGACAGTGCTCATGCGCTCAACAGCTTCCTCGTCATGCAAGTGAGCCCAACAAACCGCGCGCGGGCTCGACGGTGGTAGTGGCTAATTGCAGGGAAACATACTGGTGACGCAACATCTGGTCCGCCTCGTCCTACTCCAGGCGAGGGAAGACCTCCTGGCTCAGCTTGCGCTGCTCACGCAGATGCAGGTGCATGGGGCGGGAGGAATGGCGGGTCTACAGAGCTCGGAAGCGCCCGAAGATATCGCCTGCGAGCTTCTGGATGGACTGAACAGCTTGCCCGTCGAGTGTGTGGCTACGAATGGGCCGTCACTGGTGCAGAAGGGTGGGTTATCAAGGGTCGGCTATCTCACGGGAACGTCAAAGCTGATGACAGTGCGCTTCGTTGCGATACAGTTGATGGAATGCTCCACGGCTGCATCCCCGACGGCTGCGAGAGCGTGAGTGATGATCCTGGACTGCAGCCAATGTAGCCGGGCTGACGGGTAGGCAACGGCTGTTGATGCAGTTTCTGTCAGTCTTGGGTGTCATCGAGGGGATGTACACTTTCGGCCGAGACATCTCCGCCGAGTAGGTTATACCCGGCTGCCGTTTTCGAGGGGAGAGCACCCACAGGCCCTGACGGAGAGGGGGACCGGTGGTCATTGCGGCAAGGAGTTGCTCTGGCCAGGCCCGCACACTGCGGCTGGCATCGCAAATGTTTGATCGGACCGGTGCGGTAGGGAGAACTTGGCGCGGTTTGAAGCACGAGAGGGGAAGGGGTAAAAGGAGGTGGGGAGGTGGGGGAGGACCCCCCGGCTGATGAGGCAAAAGGCGGCATCAGACGGTTCCGTTGTCTGGGCGTCACGGCGATCAATTACGGCGATCAAATCGGACGGGCGGTGCACCCGATCGTTCCCGTGTGGACAGGGGTTAATTAGTGACGCTGGGGCGGACGAATCGTCTTGCTGGCGATGCGAGTGTCATACAAGGTCGGAGGTGGGTTTACATGTGCATAGTTGTAGCATTTGGATCATGCATAGGTCATTCTTACTGCCTATGCTTACTGGGGAATTGTACGTTGCCGGATCCGCAATGTCGCCCTGTCCCTTCCAATCCGGAATTGCGGCAAGGACGGGAGAGACCACCGAGCCGCATTCCTGGAAAGGACCCCAGCTGTCACAGCCTCCGGGTTTGCCTCGTCATCAGCCACATGAGACACGTCACTCCACCCGAGAGCACCGCCGGGACACAGTGCCGGCCTGTGCACGGGACGGTTTGGCACCCCAGAACTGGAGCAACGCGGTGCGGTGACTCATCGTGCATCATTGACACGTACGTCCTACATGACACCAGCTCGCAGCACGGCCAGGAGGCCGCAGGCCGGACTCGGCGGAAGACATCAATATAATGGTTGTGGTAGCACGTTGTGACGATGCTTGTTTTTGCGCCACGAACCGTTACCGCCCACCGCCCACCGCCCACC